>JAEAOA010002091.1:82500-365000 GCA_016746295.1 Potamilus streckersoni
GAAATTGCTTGTGTGAAAGGTTTAAAATTATTTTTATTTCAGTTTTCAGTTATAATAATAATATCTAACAATGAATATTTTTCTCGGATTCAGGATTAGATTTTTAGTTGGGAGATATTTTTAGCACAAAGTTTGATTATTCAAGACGAAGATATAATAAGTGAGAATTAACATTTAGTTCGTATTACCCTGGTAATAGTATCAACAGGAAGTTAAATTGATTGCTCAGTATATCGGATGTACTTTCTTCGCGTGATCACCGTTTGTAAACAACCTTTTCAATGATTCGTTTTTAAGTGGAGTGACATTGGCCTACGTGTGAGAATTATCGTAGTAAGAGACCACATAACCAATCTCGTGAGACTTGAAATGAAGCCTTGGGTTCTAAATACTCATTCAATATATTTTTTTTTCAGACAGACTCATCCAAAACCTTGAAGGAACAAGGTGTATTACTTTTAATTTGTTGTCAGAATAATTTATTCTTCGTCTGATTTTTGAATTCAATATTTTTTTTGCTGGACACTTAACAACTTTTCTTTCTTATAAAAAAAATCCTGAAAGATATTTCATGGAAGTTTACTCTGGAATTATTCGGAAACAAAGATTGTGATTCAGGTGAGGAATTGTTGATATTCATACATTGGAATACGTCTGATGTTATCGTCCTCCATATTCGTACTCATTCGGAACTCGAATCTGGACTATTTAGTAAAACGACTTATGTTTTTATTCTTAGAATCATATTTGGATTATTTTCACAAACTGTAAGTCCTTTTTACCAATATTTACATTGTTGTCTGGGGGAAATAAATTGTTTTATTAAAATTTACAAAGCTTGTTGGTTTCACTTTTTTCTTTGTTACTGAGTACGAGCCCTTGTCTGGTAACAACATCCCCACCCACGTCACACACACACATGCACACACACTATGCTTTTGTCACTCATGTACGATTATCGATCCTCAACTCAGTCATCTGACCTAGTTGTAGACGTTTTACTTCATAGTGATTTATCTCCCTTACGTCATGATTAGCCCGACCATAATAATGTCTTCGTCTTCTGTAAAATTAAATTCTTAAAATAGGTCTATAACCCTATCATATTTGATACAATCTGGCTTAGTACCCTTCTATTCATTAAAATATCATGTAATTATCATCTTATAGTCAGTATACTTAGTTCATAGGTAAGCTATTTTATTTCTCTACCACTGCATATACATGTTCATCTGAGTGACACTCAAGCAATGTCTCTAACCATCGAAAAAAATAATAATAATATCTAACAAAAGCATATAAATATTGGCTCATCGCTCCTATATTGTTTAAAACTTGGAGATCTGCAGAGCGGTTTAAAAAATTCGCTTTATATCAGAGGTGGGAGGGTGGGGCGCGGTTTGGAAAGGGAGACATGTTTGAATATATATTCGATATAATTAAGCGATAGCCTTTGAGAAAATCGTTGTGATATCACTGCTTTCCGATAGACTCCTAGTTAGTAGTATTGGGTTGCACAAAAATGCGACGTTTATTAAGTTCAACAAATATGACTAAGATATGTCCCCTATTTGAACCACATGTTTAAATTTTCAACTTGAACTGTGACCATGGTTTCTTCAGTTATATTGTATTAGCATAGGCATACGTATCCTCTGAACATGATGAACGCTTATTTTATAACCCTTTAAAAAAGCATTGGTGATGTGAAATCTCTCTCTCTCTCTCTCTCTCTCTCTCTCTCTCTCTCTCTCTCTCTCTCTCTCTCTCTCTCTCTCTCTCTCTCTCTCTCTCTCTCTCTCTCTCTCTCTCTCATCCCTGTTCCTATAATCATAGTTTATTACGATATAGGATTTTGTTTGTTAGGTTCTACATTTATCTCTTTCGCAATTCGTGAATCGATGACACAAAAAAATATATATTTTTACAATAACAATTATATCAGGAATTGAGTGCATTACTTAGAGTGAGGGGGTATTACTTAGAATGAGGGGTTTTTACTTAGAATGAGGGGGTATTACTTACAATGAGGGTTATTACTTAGAATGATGGGTATTACTTAGAATGAGGGGTTATTACTTAGAATGAGGGAGTATTACTTAGAATGAGGGGATATTACTTAGAATGAGGGGTTATTACTTAGAATGAGGGAGTATTACTTAGAATGAGGGGGTATTACTTAGAATGAGGGGTTATTACTTAGAATGAGGGGGTATTACTTAGAATGAGTGGTTATTACTTAGAATGAGGGGTTATTACTTAGAATGAGGGAGTATTACTTAGAATGAGGTGTTATTACTTAGAATGAGTGGTATTACTTAGAATGAGGGGTTTTTACTTAGAATGAGGGGGTATTACTTAGAATGAGGTGTTATTACTTAGAATGAGGGGTATTACTTAGAATGAGGGGTTATTACTTAGAATGAGGGAGTATTACTTAGAATGAGGGGGTATTACTTAGAATGAGGGGTTATTACTTAGAATGAGGGGGTATTACTTAGAATGAGTGGTTATTACTTAGAATGAGGGGTTATTACTTAGAATGAGAGGATATTACTTAGAATGAGGGGTTATTACTACGAATGAGGGGTCATTACTTAGAATGAGTGTTTATTACTTAGAATGAGGGGTTATTACTTAGAATGAGGGGGTATTACTTAGAATGAGGTGTTATTACTTAGAATGAGGGGGTATTACTTAGAATGAGGGGTTATTACTTAGAATGAGTGGGCATTACTTAGAATGAGGGTTTTTTACTTAGAATGAGGGTTATTACTTAGAATGAGAGGGTATTACTTAGAATGAGGGGTTTTTACTTAGAATGAGGGGGTATTACTTAGAATGAGGGGTTATTACTTAAAATGAGGAGGTATTACTTAGAATGAGGGGTTATTACTTAGAATGAGGGGTTATTACTTAGAATGAGGGAGTATTACTTAGAATGAGGGGGTATTACTTATAATGAGGGGTTATTACTTAAAATGAGGGGGTATTACTTAGAATGAGGGGTTATTACTTAAAATGAGGGGGTATTACTTAAAATGAGGGGTTATTACTTAAAATGAGGGGGTATTACTTAGAATGAGGGGTTATTACTTAGAATGAGGGGTTATTACTTAGAATGAGGGGGTATTACTTAGAATGAGGGGTTATTACTTAGAATGAGGTGTTATTACTTAGAATGAGTGGGTGTAACATAGAATATTTCTTGATTTATAATTACTGCTTGGGTCAGGTGTACATGTGTCAAATTTTCACGAATTTGGCAGAGTGTTTATTCAGTACTTCAGGCCCATAATGTATGAAATCAAAAAACAAGTTTAACATACACCAGTTCATTACAGTATTGCAAAATACAGTAATTTAGATGTTGAAATCGATGCTAAAAATCTGATCTTGTAGCTTAAAATGAAGATACAAAAACTTAGAAAAACTTTTAACTCAACTTGATTTCCCTACTGGTCACTAGATTTGTAAATGTATTAACTGATGGAATGATTAATTTGTGTCTTAAAGTGTAACAAGAAGTGCTTGTATATACGTGTCGTTGAGATATTTCTGTCTTAAAGTGCAATAAGAAGTGGTTATAAATATGTGTCGTCGAGATATTTCTGTTTGAAACTGTAATAAGAAGTGGTTACGCATATGTGTCGTCGAGATATTTCTGTCTTAAAGTGTAAAAAGAAGTGGTTATAAATATGTGTCGTCGAGTTATTTTTGTCTTAAAGTGTACTAAGAAGTGGTTACACATAGGTGTCGTCGAGATGTTTCTGTCTTAAAGTGTAATATAAAGTGGTTATACATATGTGTCATCAAATATTTCTTAAAGTGTAATAAGTGGTTATACACAAGGGTCGTCGAGATATTTCTGTATTAAAGTATAATAAGAAGAGGTTATACATATGTGTCGTCGAGTTATTTATGTTTAAAGTGTAAGAAGAAGTGGTTACAAATATGTGTTGTCGAGATATTTCTGTCTTAAAGTGTAATAAGAAGTGGTTATAAATATGTGTCGTCGAGTTATTTTTGTCTTAAAGTGTACTAAGAAGTGCCTACACATAGGTGTCGTCGAGATGTTTCTGTCTTAAAGTGTAACATAAAGTGGTTATACATATGTGTCATCAAATATTTCTTAAAGTGTAATAAGTGGTTAAACACAAGGGTCGTCGAGATATTTCTGTATTAAAGTATAATAAGAAGAGGTTATACATATGTGTCGTCGAGTTATTTATGTTTAAAGTGTAAGAAGAAGTGGTTACAAATATGTGTCGTCGAGATATTTCTGTCTTAAAGTGTAATAAGAAGTGGTTATACATATGTGTCGTCGAGTAATTTCGGCCTTAAATTGTAATAAGTGGTTATACACAAGGGTCGTCGAGATATTTCTGTCTTAAAGTGTAATATAAAGTGGTTATACATATGTGTCTTCGAGCTTTTTCTGTCTTAAAGTGCAATCAGATGTGGTTATACACAAGGGTCGTCGAGATTTTTCTGTTTTAAAGTGTGATAAGAAGTGGTTATACGTATGTGTCGTCGAGTTATTTCTGTTTTAAAGTGTAATAAGAAGTGGTTACACATATGTGTCGTCGAGATATTTTTGTGTTAAAGAGTAATAAGAAGTGGTTATACATACGTGTCGTCGAGATATTTCTGTCTTAAAGTGTAATAAGGAGTGTTTATAAATATGCGTCGTCGAGTTATTTCAGTATTAAAGTGTAATAAGAAGTGGTTACACATAGGTGTCGTCGAGATACTTCTGTCTTAAAGTGTAATAAGTGGTTATACACAAGGGTCGTCGAGATATTTCTGTCTTAAAGTGTAATAAGAAGTGGTTATACATATGTGTCGTCGAGATATTTCTGTTTTAAACTGTAATAAGAGGTGGTTATACATGTGTCGTCGAGTTATTTTATGTTTTAAAGTGTAATAAGAAGTGGTTACACATATGTGTCGTCAAGATATTTGTTTTAAACTGTAATAAGAAGTGGTTATACATAGGTGTCGTCGAGTTATTTTATGTTTTAAAGTGTAATAAGAAGTGGTTATAAATATGTGTCGTCGAGATATTTCTGTCTTAAAGTGTAATAAAAACTGGTTATACATATATGTCATCGAGATATTTTTGTCTTAAAGTGTAATAAATGGTTATACATAAGGATCGTCGAGATATTTCTGTCTTAAAGTGTAATAGGAAGTGGTTATATATATATATATATATATATATATATATATATATATATATATATATATATATATATATATATATATATATATGTGTGTGTGTGTGTGTGTGTGTCGTCGAGATATTTCTGTCTTAGAGAGTAATAAGAAGTGGTTATACATACGTGTCGTCGAGTTATTTATGTTTTAAAGTGTAATAAGAAGTGGTTATACATATATGTCGTCGAGATATTTTTGTCTTAAAGTGTAATAAGAAGTGGTTATACATATGTGTCGTCGAGATATTTCTGTTTTAAACTGTAATAAGAGGTGGTTATACATGTGTCGTCGAGTTATTTTATGTTTTAAAGTGTAATAAGAAGTGGTTACACATATGTGTCGTCAAGATATTTGTTTTAAACTGTAATAAGAAGTGGTTATACATAGGTGTCGTCGAGTTATTTTATGTTTTAAAGTGTAATAAGAAGTGGTTATAAATATGTGTCGTCGAGATATTTCTGTCTTAAAGTGTAATAAAAACTGGTTATACATATATGTCATCGAGATATTTTTGTCTTAAAGTGTAATAAATGGTTATACATAAGGATCGTCGAGATATTTCTGTCTTAAAGTGTAATAGGAAGTGGTTATATATATATATATATATATATATATATATATATATATATATATATATATATATATATATATATATATATATATGTGTGTGTGTGTGTGTGTGTGTGTGTGTCGTCGAGATATTTCTGTCTTAGAGAGTAATAAGAAGTGGTTATACATACGTGTCGTCGAGTTATTTATGTTTTAAAGTGTAATAAGAAGTGGTTATACATATATGTCGTCGAGATATTTTTGTCTTAAAGTGTAATAAGAAGTGGTTATACATATGTGTCATCGAGATATTTTTGTCTTAAAGTGTAACAAATAGTTATACACAAGTGTCTTCGAGTTATTTCTGTCTTAAAGTGTAATAAGAATTGGTTATTCACAAGGGTCGTTGATATTTTTCTGTTTTAAAGTGTAATAAGAAGTAGTTATACATATATGTCGTAGAGTTATTTCTGCTTAAAGTGTTATAATATGTATCTTCAAGATATTTCTGTCTTAAAGTGTAATAAGAAGTGGTCATACATACGTGTCGTCGAGATATTTCTGTCTTAAAGTGCAATAAGTGTTTATACACACAGAATGGTAATCAGCATCTACCCCATTTATATTATCTTTAAAAAATAGTTTAAATATTTTATCTTTTTAAAGTTTCCTTTTCATCCTCTTTCAATCATTAAATACTGTTTGTAACATCGAAAAGATGCAAGAGGTTTTATTTATTAAACTTTTTGTTGTAAATTTTATGTTACATATTTCTCATTTCCAAGGAACGATTTGTACTGGCTATACTTTGCGATATATTTTCTCTCATTTTATCTGACCAGATCTCAGGGACCTGGAATCAAGTAAACGTTGTCCAAATATGCCTAATAAGTCTTTCTGTCACCAGTTTCTTGCGATAACCGTGCCTAACCAAAATCAGGAGAAAATAATTATTTATATAAACTTCACAGGCCCATGTGTTTTTGCCAGCACCATCCAGGTTATTTAAAATAATACAGTATGGGAATAGGCATAAACAAGGAAGAGAAAAGTAATTGTTATGCCTTGTCTACGTGTAGACAAGAGTAAACCATATCTTATTAAGCTGTACACCACCGAAAACTTTAGAGAAGTCAAATAAACAGTAACCCCTACCACCAGATGTGCATATATACATTTTCGAACAATTGCATCTAAAATGAATAGGTTAACAACACAAGTTGTTGCTGTAATAGGGTTTAACGCCATGTTTCAGCACAAGATAGGCTATACACAGTGGCCAGTCTAAATGGTGGAGGAAGAACCAGGAAAAATTCCAGAAAGAACCACTGACTCACAAGAAACTCCTGGCAAGCTTTCTCACATATCCACATTCGCCGTATCTTAAGACTCGAACCCATGCAGACAGAGGTGAGATGGCAGTGATCCGTAACGGCGAGCATTTAGACCATTGGGCTACTTGGGGCCACAGGTTATCACAAGTGATATAGTTCTGTCTAGAGCCAGTCTGAAATTATCTATTAAATAATTGTTTTTATTTCCATCTATATTGACATTTATTCAAAATAGATGTGAATATTTTGCACAGTGCATTTATTATGGAAATTTAACTGTAAGTGCTACCATTGACCACTATTCTTGATATGGGACACATACTTTTCTCTTCCTTGTTTATGCCTTTGATACAAAATATTACTTTTTCTCAAACTTAATAATGACAAACTGATAATGACGAAAATACAATTCTTATCGAAGTTTGGTAACATTATGTTTACTAGCCTTGGCTATCTCTTTTTTCATTTCTCTTACTTCGAAACTTTATCCTGTATCCTGTAACTATCAGTACAACTAATTTGTTGTTATTGTTGCTTTATTTTACTTCTGCTACTGGTCATGTTTGATTAATTTGTACCACAGTTTATATGGAGAAGGGTTTACCTAATATTGTGACAATTTGTAGTCCGTCCATATTTGCATAATTTAGCAAATAAAATATGTTTAAACTGTTACGTATCGGCTCGTTCAAGGTAACATAAAAGAAAGAGTGAAGACTTTGTAAATTGTAACAAAAATAATTTATTTTCCTAGAAAACAGGAAAAAATGTAAATATGTTAAACAAGACTTACGGTTTACAGAAATGATCCAAAATTTTTTGTTCAAAATAGAAACAAGTCCTGTAAAAAGTTCTAATCTCAGTCAAGTTCAATTCCGGTCCAAAATGGCGGATAACTACGTCAGACGAAGGCTAACAGAAAATCCCAGAATTTACACAATAAAGCACAGTTTGTGTTGTTTCGTTCCAATTTAGAATATTTTCGGGAAAATGTCTTTGTTCAAATCAGTAATGTTGTTCTCCAGGAAAACAATTATTCAGAAAAACGAAATAAAATTAGTAAAACATGTGTTGTTCTACGTAGACATACGAACGGACAACTAGCAGCACAAAAATACTTTTTTTTTTAAAAGGTTATATAAGTTGTGTAACTCTAAGATATTACAATTAATTCCAACTGACTTTACGACTCTACGACTGTGTTCAGACTACGACAGACTGTCTTACAAAATACCTCAACATGTAAATGAAGCTTATACGTTGTTTGAGTTACATGCGCAAGGAGGATGCATGCAATTTCGTAATTCATCTGGACATTAGGAAAGCCTGACCAAGTATCAGCCAATCGTTTTCATAGCTATTCCTGAATATTTACTTGTAATGAATTTGTCATCATACACATCACGTGCTCACATGAAACACATATACGACTCAAATAAAAACGATGTTTTTCAACAACATATTAGACTGATATTAATATAATCATATTAATAATTACATTTAATGAAATAAAATTAAATAAAAAGATTTATACAAAATTCATTCCTTAACACACGCATACTTAAACTACAGGGTCGTAACAAAACAAATGAGTAATGAAAATATTATAACCAGTCATTCTTTTTAACGAAAGATTCTTGGCAAATTGTATAGTCGTGTTGTTGTTGTTGGGTTGTTTTTTTTTTGTTGTTGTTGTAGGGTCTTAATGCCCATTTTCAGCACAAGATAGGTCTATATAAATGGTGGAAGAAGAACCCGGGAAAACTCCAGAAAGAACCACTGATTCACGAGAACTATTGGCAAGCTGTCTCAAGTACCCATATTGTCCGAGCCTGAGACTCGAACCCATGCAGACATAGGTGAGATGGCAGTGATCCGTAACGGTGAGCGCTTTAGACCACTTGACCACTTGGGGCCCCTTGTATAGTCTTGTCACTCTAAAAGTTGCCAGGAGCTTTATGGTATTTTTTTTTTGTTTGCACAATTTTTTCCCTCACTGACGTTTCATATTATTTCTTTTTCAATCGCCACAATAATTGAAATGAATTTCGTGTATAAATCTTTTGCGTTTATATGAATAGTTTGGTCTGTAATAAGTCTATATTGACTTCTGATTGTCTTTATCAGAGGCCTAATACCACGATGGGGATTGTAACCTTTGCGTCAAAACAGTGAGTCTAGTTGGATGCATTTCAACACAAATTTCCTTATATAAAGATCCAAACCTTTTACACAGTCAATGATATTTAAATGCAGTAACTAAGTTATGTGTTGGACATGTACAATAACGTTCCTCTAAAAAAATTGAAGAAAAGACTCCCATGTGTGTCTTTCAAACAAAATAATTGCCAATCATCTTCCTCTACGTCCTCTCTAATGCTAAATTGCCAATCATCGTCCTCGACTTCCTATCTAATGCTAAATTGCCAATCATCGTCCTCGACGTTCTCTCTAATGCTAAATTGCCAATCATCGTCCTCGACGTCCTCTCTAATGCTAAATTGCCAATCATCGTCCTCGACGTTCTCTCTAATGATAACATCACTCACATGTTCATTACATACACAATCCTTTATTTTCTGATATATTGTAGGCTTTATTTGATGTACAGGTACAAAGTATCGTAATAAGGGAAACAACTCTCTCAAGCCTACAACCAAATCCACCATACTGTTGCTACTATTTGCAACAATGTTACATTCCAATCTTTACCGTTGAAAAATAAACTATTAAAACATGCAAATCAAAAACCGTGCCCATTTCTACAAAAGTCAAACTAAAACTGTTGCGTGTTTCATAGAATTTTTTTCTAAATTACATATGAGGAAAATGTTATTGCCATTACACATTATATTGATATTTAAAATATTTTCCAAAGCATCCTCATGCATAATGTCCAGAAAATATTGCAGTACCCGTATTGGATTCTCCAACAAGAACCAAATCATCTTCGTGATATGTAGATTTTATTCTTCTAAGTTTTCAATAAATTCAATTGTTTTAGGAGCGGCTTAAAGTGAAATATATGCAAATATAGAGACTATATATTTGATATTATTCAGTAAGTAGAAGAAATATACAACACAATGCAGTCTTGCATATCACTGTTTGTTATCGATGCTATTCTTTCATTTGCGCCAAGTGTCTTGATAAATCCGGTTAAACCATATCTTTCTAAGTACAAATCTAACAGATTTATATCCCTCAAAGAAATTATGAAAATCTTCTTTCAACATACCTCATATTTTGTCACGCAATCATTCTCCTTCTTTATGTCATCGGCGTGTCTTGGAATTTGGACGTCATCCTAAGCGCCCTAGTGTTGGCGATGGTTAGTGATTAGTCTATGTACGATACTTCTGACATTCTTTTCGTGTATATATATATATATATATATATATATATATATATATATATATATATATATATATATATATATATATATATATATATATATATATATATATATATCGTCCTTCGTTAGCAGTGCCTGATAACCATAAAAATGAAACCATTTCTTATAGATTGTGCCTCAGATTTGTCCGTCTCTTTTTCCATCCGCTAAACTCTATTCTCCATTTTCAAAGTTTGTTCACAAAGTTCTTTATTTTCCTATCTTAGATCAGGGTAATGAAAAAAAAAGTTACATTCATTGCAGTTTTGGTTCATGGTTTTAAGTTTTGCTACAATACTTGTCAGAACCTGGTCAGATGGTCGGCAGGAATAAATTAAATAAATTTTTGCTTAGAATATGATGCAAGGTTACAGAAAGAATAATCTGTGCATGTTATTCTAGCCAAAATGTCTCGTTGTCAGGGATCAGTCTTCTAGGACTTGGTGAAACCAGCGAAAAAGAGGTTATTACGGTCAACCACTCAGACGTTGGCGGTGCTGTCCATTTTAACCGCGCAGAGAGTCGTCGGTGAAATTCATGGTTGCAAGGATATGTAACACTACGTCTATCTATGAAACGAAAGGTATGTTCAGCATTGTTATCACTCTTACCCTTGTAATCACTGTGAAATAGGTCCCTTCTCCCAGTGGCTTAAGTTTGATCAACGATAAGTAATGACTGATTTATAGTTGTAAATTTGTCAATTAATCTAATCTAACATTGTTTTTGTTACAAATGACATAAATGTCAGACTTTCGATCATTAATCCACTAACCAAATTTCTTTCAAGGAACTTTGCCTCAAAAAACTGAAAGAAATCTGGTCCTTGTACATTGAGTACTTACCTTCGACATTGTTCCATTTCTTACTCGGGATGACAAATGGCCCTGTCGATTTTAGGCGCTCATGCACAGGAGTAATGCGATAGTTGCCGTTACTCACAGCAAGAACTTGATTATAACGAATTATAACGCTCTAACACATATTGGTGTCAGTATGTATAAGTTTATTTAATTTATTCCTGTATCCTAGCATACAATTTGGGATCCATGGATAATGGCTTTCCTCTCTGTTTGGTGTGTAGATCATAGATCTGATTGGATGAAAAAAAAGCTGTACAGAAGCCCGGTCACAGAACACTTCTCCTCCCCTGGCCACACTTTCAGTGATATAATACTTATCGCTATTGCTAACAACCACAGCTGGAGTTCCGAAACCAGGAAGGAAAAGGAATCATACTGGATACGCCGCCTTAGAACATTGAAACCAAGCGGTCTAAACCAAGAAGTCTAGAAAATGAAAACTATGCACTAGTAGAATTTAACATTTTCTACATCTTCTTATTATCCTTCAATTTTTACTATAAGAATAACCGGTGTCGAATCAAATATCCGGGATATAATCTGCGTTACATAAATGTACAAACAGTAAAAATAGATGTCGCTTTGGCTTGTAGACTTTTATGGAATTATACACCGTTTTCAGTTTCCTCAACTAGTCTATACAAGCTGGTTGTATTTATAGTTTTATCGCATGTGGAGACAGCCATGTAGAGGTTTACAAACACATCGTTTTTGTGTTTATTTGTTTGTCGTATATATGTTTTGTATTTGCCTTTGAAAAAGACTCATTAAGAGTCGAAAGCGCTTAGGCTAGTTAGTTACTAGTTTCGTACTGTTCGTCGTCAGTTTATTCCATATATATATATATATATATATATATATATATATATATATATATATATATATATATATATATATATATATACTATTATTTTAGGTGTGTTATGGGCAGTTTTGTAGTCCTCAGACTCGCTTCATGGGCAGTTATATAGATCGTGGGCAGTTTGGAAACTGCCCACTACCCACGTCACCTTTTTCTGCACTATTAACTTAGATTTCAACAAAATAATAATATATAATCTTCCTAAATATTAAATTACTTACATACACTTATTCCTAAGACAAGTGATTGATTTTTTTACTATTTAATTACGATTTATATTTTTCTGAATTGAATTGAATTAGATTATTGAATTACTTCCCATTGGGAACTAAAGCTTAACAGGCACCGTGAAAGATTGAACCGGAAGTAATACTTTTTCATATTGTATGTGTTTTGGTGTGAGGGATTTAAACTCTCCAGAATGTAAGTAGCAGGATGAAACTCTCAACATAACGCATTTTGAGTTCTATCGTTTAAAATATCGTGATAACTGGCCTATATCCACGGCAGTTTCGTCTTTGACTGTGGTAATTTTATTATGAAAAAAGAAAACAATAACTGGCTCTAGTCGTCACATCTGCGTAGTTTCGTCTTTGACTGTATTATTTTATGAAAAAAGAAAACAATATGTTCACTCTATATGCTGTTGACTGCACTCTGCAAATAAAACTCTGTAAAAGATGTTGAGAGTACCACGTGGGTAAAGATACATTACTGTGAATTCCTCCAACACTCGTAGTTGGAGCGCGTATTGTTGCTTACAATTTACCGTCGTACATGTACTATAAAATAAATATAGTTATTATATAGTATATGTGTGACGGTAAATTGTAAGCATTGATACGAGCCCCAGTGGGGAAGAGGAACTCGTGTGCACACGTAATAAAAAGGATAAAAGGAAACAATTCGATACCGACGTTTTTCTGCCTTAGTTATGTATTTGAGCATCTCTGTTAGGTAATAAACATGACTTTGAATATCACCAGCTGTACAAACAATTTACACAAAGTACTGACTTCCTAGGACTACACCACATTTATTTATGTATTTTATCGAAGTTGGATAGCATGGTGTGTTACAGATGCATCACATATGCTATAAATTTTGCTACCTACTGGAACAAACCGGTTACTATAAACACCAAAATACACTGAAAGACCAAAATACACCAAATTACCCTGCAAAATACACATATTAACATTTTCTCTGTGTATATATTGGTGAATACGTATGAATTATGATTTGCTTTTGTGTTTTATTTTGTTTGAATAGTAATATAAAGCAAAATAAAGTATGATTTATGTAATTGTGATTCAAATTATTTACTTTTTTCCCTAGTTATAGCACTTTTCACCTGGTCATACTTCATTTTTGCAGGTATCATAAACAGATGGTCATTATGGAATGTAGGTGGTATGATAAATGCTGATCATTCCGAAATGGAAATAATCTCAGTAATGGACAATATGTTGGTTTAATTCATATTATTTAGATTATCTTTATTCATGTTAAAATTTAATGCACTCATCTAGACCAGAGTAATATTCTTAGCACAGGACAAGTTGTGGAATTGTTGTTAAAATCAAGCTCAAGCGTAGTATGCATTCTCTGTTGTTTGAAAGAAATGATATACTTCATTATGAATATTGGCCTTCATTATGAATATGGGCCCGAAGTGGCCAAATGGTCTAAAGCTTTTACCATTATGGGTCATTGCCATCCCACCTCTGTCTGTGTGGGTTGGAGTCTCTGGCTCGGCCAATATGGTTTTTTTTGAGAAAGCTTGACGGTATCTTCTCGTGGGTCGGTGGTTCTTTCTGGGTTCTCCGAGGTTCTTCATCCACCATAGATATTGGCCGCCATATATAGCATATCTAGTACTGAAAAATATTGATAAACCCTATAACATCATTCTGAAAAATGCGAAAGACCTCAAAAAGATTTTGAATAATGGCAAATATCTTTAATGCTAAGTGTCCGAAAAAATTGGGGGTAGGGTAAGTGGCGAGGGGGATTTTCCCGATCTTTCTTTGGAACCTGGACATAACCACAAGATTTTTTTAAAAAAAAAAAGTCTAATGGACATATTTTTATCGGCATAAACCAGGAAATTAAGATTTGTTATTTTCCAAGTTAGTTGAAAGCAGGAAACGCCCTCTGCTATGATATTTAAATGGTTGGTCGCAATTAAATCTTCCCACCAGTAATCCTTCTGACTGTTGGCTATAAAATTGTTCAAAATAATGCACCGTCAGACTATGTTCAGTAGATACACAACACAAAAATATTTTGTAATTAGGTTTCGTGATCTGACAAATCGTTTACATGCGTTTGTATATGTCAAGCGTTTCTGTTTTAGCTTATTAAAGCGACAGACAGACAGAGACAGAGAGAGTTTAACAATCGGGCAATCTAAACATTAATTACCTTTATTTAGAACAAGTACAATTATTCCAAAAGTTTTCATTTGGCTCAAGACAATAAAAGATATCAAATTTATTTTCAAATTTTGTAGAATGTATACAAAACTATACGTAAATACAAGCAAACATTGCCAAAAAGTGTAACAGTTATATCTTTCTGTCTTTTTCTTTGTTTTGACATATCAGCGATTCCATAATATGCATTCTTGTTTAATCTGATATATCAGCAAGATTAGTTGTCCTGAACAACCTGGTGCAACAATACCCTATATAGGAATTCTTTGTTAATCAATTTAAATATATCAAACAGCATAGACCTTCCCTACCTATTCAAGGATATTCATATTTCCACTGCCATTTATCATCATTGCAATCACCACTATTTAAGATGTGGAAAACGATGATCACTACCTTGACAATGGCTGCTGCTGCATTTAATTTTAATCACTTTAAATCACGAGGTACACATTACATTAATCTTGAAAACAAAGAACGACGAGCTGTGTGTGGTAAATCAACTATCAAATATTTAACCCAACCCAACCACCGCCCAAGAAAGAAAGATGTGTCGAATTTCATATCACGAGGTGACCAATATACGTGAGACAATTTGTTGACCATTTTCATGATCTAGCTTTCCACTCAGTGGGATTTGTTCCCAAGCCCTGTTCTTTGAACTAAAGTTACGTCATAATTCAAGACTCTTTCTACAGTATACACAGTACAAGCTTAATCACATTTGTATTTGGTGTACATAGAGGACATTCATGAGATTACACACCAACGTAGTGAGGACACGCCTCCAACCGAGGACACTTGTTGATTGTTTCTTGAATTTGGATTGTATCTTTCCTCCAAAACTTGCGATGCACATGCCTGAAGCCATGTCATCGATTGCCATGTCAAAGATTTCCTATATTTACGATCTTCCTTTAGCTCCCAACATCAAATACTAATAATATAGCTAAACCAGTAGAGGTAAAACTAGTGCATACAAAGGTCCCTACGTTGTTAATAATATTTCAAAAATGTGTGACAAGAGCTATGGGAAACGCAAGATACAATCATGATGTACATGCCCAATAAAAGCAAAAAAATCCATCAGGAGTCATAAGAAAGAAGTACATGAAACTGCTATGTAAAATACGTACAAATTTCTAGTAGAGTTGTACCATAATTGCGTAATTATCCTACCCGAATGTAAGGTCAATACGCCCTGTTTATGACGAGGTTTCACACGTGTAAAGCATAATAAAAGAAGCCCTTAATATGCAGCATCCGCATTAATCAATGAACTATATCCATCCATTTAGTATCATATTTAGTGTTCAAAACAGGATAGAACAGCTATACTCATCACAGATTGAGATGATCAGTCCCAATAAGAAACATTTAATTTTTGCAATATGTCTTTCATCATCACACTTTAAGACTTGTGACTATATGTGCAAACAAATCAATTTAATTTTATATGTATATGCCTTCGTTAGTTAGCATTATTTGATGACTTTGATTTACAGATTATGCATCATGCTTATATCCATAGTTTTGTTGTAAAGGAAGTCTCAATTACTAATTTATGCATCATGATGTTGTACGCTTCTTCCGAGCTCTATAATGTCAATATCATTTACGATACACTACAGTGAATGGTATTACATAGGAGTAGACAGATATAGCTCTACAATGATACCAAATAATGTCGAATTTCAACTTGCATTAAAAGGTACAGCGGAAAAGACCTAATTTTTGAGACCCGATTATTTTTAGGCAAAAAGTTACCGGTTTCGGAACCGGAGTTTGTGTTCGGATTTAGATCATTTTGTTTTTTGTTTTTGTTTTTGTTTTTTGGCTTCAGATATAAACCAAGCTGGTCTGAACTGCACACGGACAGGTGATCTTCTGCAAAAAGGTAGCATAAGTTTGAGATTTGGAGTAAAAAGTGTCCAGGACACGAAAATTGTGAGTGCAATACGCAAAAAATGGAAGTAAAAATATTTTTTATATACTTAAACATCCGGCAAAACAACAATCTCTCTGAACCAGATGTGTTCGGTTACATTCAGAAGTAATCCCATAAATGCGTTTCCTACTCCCATTTCAGGCATAAATTAAAAAAAAAAATATTCAGGGGTTAGTTAAAAACTACACAAAATATAAATACAACAGGCACCAATCTATCTAAAATTACATTAGTGTCAATCAGGTATCGTTACACATTATATTGCCTTACAAATTGTTTAGGTGCGTTTTTAGTCACAAAACACAGACTGTTCTACGAGACCAACCTATATACCGCACATGTATTAGATGTTCATACTCCAATTGTATCTTTAAAGTAAGGTTTACACACAATACTACCTGGAGATCACAATACTGTTAAAAATATATTTGTGACCCCTGTACAAAAGCAAAGTTATACCAAACACCTTTACAGTTTATTTTGAATTGCCAAATGTGTAATTTAAGTGACCTCGAAAGTAAGCTGTGAGAGCAGTGTAACATTGAAGTATCTTTCTCATTATTAGGGTGTGTGTGCATGATTTTAACGTAGCTTTAACAATTTTCAGTCATATCACTACGATGTCTACAGTGTAGCAGTTTATAGTGATGTCTAGCACTGGGGCATCATGCCGCAGACATATAGCATGATGTCCCACCCAGTCACATTATCCTGACACCAGGCCGACCATTCCTAACACTAACCTCTGAATGCTGAGCGTCAAGCGAGGTAGCTGTTAGTACCATTTTTGTAAGTCTTTGGTATGACTCGACCGGGGATCGAACCGACGACCTCCCGCATCCTAGGCGGACGCTCTAACCACTAGGCCCCCGGAGCGGTTATTATTAGAATAAAACCAATACAGAAGGATAAACTTTGCAAGTATGTATTAGAAAATTATCAAAATCCACTAACCCTGAACATAAATGTACTATAATAGATTAGTTTGACCAGTGTACTTCACTTCTGGAATTATAAAACAAAGGCTGTAACTAGAGCCGTCATTGCTATAATTCTGTTAAATTAGATATGTTGCGCTTTGCTTTTTTCAATTTTTATTTTTGATATACTTGTATTCATTGTGTTGAGATTGCTATAAAAAGACTTCAAAATACAAAATAAAACATAATGACGGTAAAGACATCCTCCATTTACTCAAGTAAATCAGCTTGAAAATGATGAAGTCATCACAAACTATTTAGTATGGTAAACACACAAATTCTATCATATTTTCAACATTTAATTTGCAGGTATTTGAGAGAGAGAGAGAGAGAGAGAGAGAGAGAGAGAGAGAGAGAGAGAGAGAGAGAGAGAGAGAGAGAGAGAGAGAGAGAGAGAGAGAGAATTCATACATGCATTATAGAACAAAAAAAGACATTGCTATTTTGTCAGCAGAAATAATCATTGACTAAAAGGTTAGTTTTCCGGCTTAAAACGCTAAAATCCAGCTAACTCATATGATCCTCAGAGCGGTGCACTATTAAGAAACTTGTTATATCAATCTAAAGTCTAATTGCATGACAATCAATCAATCAATCAATCAAAATAATAATCACACAAATAGGAGTGTAATTGTCCATACAAAAGCTGAAGACAGTTGCAGAAAAGGCGGACGCGGCGCAGCGGTCATGCTTTTGCCCTAGGTGGCCAGCCCTCTTGTGGGCTACCCCTGGCTAGCTAGGCAAGGCGGACGCGGCTTAGCGATACACTCTTGCCCTAGGTGGCCAGCCCTCTTGGGGGCTACCCCTGGCAAGCTAGGCAAGGCAGACGCGGCGCAGCGGAGAAGCTCTTGCCCTAGGTGGCCAGCCCTCTTGTGGGCTACTCCTGGCAAGCTAGGCAAGGCGGACACGGCGCAGCGGGGAAGCTCTTGCCCTAGGTGGTCAGCCTTCCTGTGGGCTACCCCTGGCAAGCTAGGCAAGGCAGACGCGGCGCAGCGGGGACGCTCTTGCCCTAGGTGGTCAGCCCTCTTGTGGGCTACCCCTGGCAAGCTAGGCAAGGCAGACGCGGCGCAGCGGGGACGCTCTTGCCCTAGGTGGCCAGCCCTCTTGTGTGCTACTCCTGGCAAGCTAGGCAAGGCGGATACGGCGCAGCGGTCACGCTCTTGCCCTAGGTAGCCAGCCCTCTTGTGGGCTACCCCTGGCAAGCTAGGCAAGGCGGACGCAGCGCAGCAGGGACGCTCTTGCCCTAGGTGGCCGGCTTTCTTGTGGGCTACCCCTGGCAAGCTAAGCAAGGCGGACGCGGCGCATCGGAGACGCTCTTGTCCTAGGTGGCCAGCCCTTTTGTGGGCTACCCCTGGCAAGCTAGGCAAGGCGGACGCGGCGCATCGGGGACGCTCTTGCCCTAGGTGGCCAGCCCTCTTGTGGGCTACCCCTGGCAAGCTAGGCAAGGCGGACGCGGCGCAGCGGGGACGCGGAAATTAGCATTAGGTTTTGAATTTGTTTGTCAAATTCTGGTTTTCCACGGGTTTTTTTAATCATAATTTTATAGCAAAATGATCATAAAAATCTATATAATACGAGCACAAGAACTGGAAACAACCAGTATTTGACAAACAAATTTAAAACTTAATGTTAATTCACGTTAAAATCCCTGGGGTTTTGACCCAACGAAACTAGCGAATTCAATGAAAAACAATGAGAAAATCGATTAAAATGCCTGAAAAAAAGCTTAAGAAACGACAAATTTGATAAAAATCGAACAAAATTAAAAACTTTATAAAATAATTAAATCTGATTAGTGGAAATGTTTCATGATATAGAATATTTTTTGTGGAGTACAATCTTATAATATTTCCTGAATGAACTAAATAAAAACAACTACAATAACTGAAAAGTTTTATCCTTGTCCCAGTCTCGCTTAATTATCTAAGTATTGAAACATAAAACTTTGCGAATTTTTTTTGGGATAAGTATATCTAATAACACCATCAGCGGAACGTTTCACTGATGGTGGGGCTATGTTAAAATATTTACTAGCGGAATAAATTGACTTAAACATAATTTCTTCACCAGATTCTTTATTCACGGATTTGACAGGTTTTACAGTATATCTTGCAAAACCCGTGTTTCCAAACCTGCAGTTTTCACTTTGCGTGATAATACATAAATTTTGAACTGAGTTGTCAAGTTTTTTGCCATTTATGTGGTCAACTACATACCCATCTTTGATCGGTCCCAGGAAACAATCAATTGCAAATCTGTGTGAAAGATAATGTTTATTTTCGCTGGATTTAAACGCAAGATAACCAGCATTGGTAACACTACCGACTGGTTTTTTCAATCTGCAATTCCTAATGATTCCATTACGATTCGCTTCATAATTGGTTATGATTGGATGAGGCACAAACTCATTTTGCTCCATTTATATACTATATACTATTTGTTTAAATCATTGTTTTGAAAATCTAGCTAGATAATCTTCACGTTTTATGATAGATTGAGAGCTATATTTTTTTATCGTAATATCTTTTTAACACTGTATCTTTTTCCACCGCATTGCGCGCAAAGGTGCGTCTTTCCACGCACACCAGCACCACACAGCATACACGGTGTAGGTCCTAGACTCCCATTTCTCACGCATTGCATGTGATAACTACAGAACTCAATTACGCAATTTACGCAATTTTTGTTACACGGAGATGTATAACCAATCTTAAGCCAGCGGCAATTGTGATTTGGTTGAATCATATATAAACGATTAATACTTCAATTTAGAGACATATTTGCCTTAATTATAATATGCAGAAATTATCCTCAATTGAGCCTGCAGCAGTTAGATTTGATCTTGACAGACTACACAAATTGAGTTTCTCAATGCAAGATCTAGCTTTAACGAATCCTGATATAACTAAACGCATTAGTGAAGCCAAGTAGGAGTTCCGAGACGATGGTGCGGTTCATGTGTGGTCCACATTCAGGATTGAAAATGATATCTATGTTATGAATGACAAACGAGGTGGAGAGATCATTGACTACCTCGATGTTCGAAAAATATAAAAATATTTTAGTAAAATTTATTGTAAATACAGAGGATGATATCTGGATCATCAGAAATAAACGCGAACCCGTGAATGTGATCATTATGATCAGTTTGTACGGTCTAACGGAGATATTTATCGTACAGAATCTCTTTATAAAGAAATGGAAAACCTTGCGCTGAAATATACTTCTGACGATGTCAAAGTTAGACAATTACTAAGTAATTGTTTTACCGTACCATCGGTTGCTGCTCATTTCGCTCAGGTGAAAAACTCGTGGAGACCGACACGATTAGAATTTCTTGAAGATGTGAAAAGTTGTAGAGAATACGGACACGGTGGATTGTGGAATACTACATATAATTACAAAGACGTTATCTCAGTTGATATGGTAGCGTGTTATCCTGGAAGTTTTCTTGGATATGGAGAGTGTTCTAAATACTTTAATAGATTTGGACATCCTACACATGACATGACCAGGGTTGCGATAAATGGACCCTTACCAGATTTTGATTTAACAGGATTTGCTCCTGTAGAATCAATCGAGCTTAGAGAGGTCCTCCATATGATTGTTTATGCGTGGTTCGGAAAACACTTTTCAGAAAAATGTTGGGCTCCAATAGTTCTGCTAAGATATATGATCGATGTTGGAATTTTAGTATCGTTGAAAGTATCTGAAGCTATTATATCATCGCGTGCAAAAACAAGTTTGGTTACCAGAACTTGCTAAACACGATGAGAAATTTGCAAAAGCTCTCGGCAGAAAAATAATCGGTAAGTTTACACAAGGAGGATCACATGATCATAAACGGACTTGTACAAGATTGATCATGGACGATACTGAACTCGATTTTATAATCGCTGATACGATGGAGAAAGATACATTTATAAGTCGATGTAATGCTTATTTATCAGACAAAACAAAACTAGGTACAATTGTTAACTATACTGATGGCGAGTCACCGCAGATTATTCATCTAAGATCTTCTATGCTAGCTTATATTTCGATAAATCTATTATCGATGATAAACAGATTTCCTCGTTACGCTATTAGAGTTGCGACAGATTCATTTTATGTACACAGAAATATAAAGATTCATTAAATATCGGTAATGGTGAATGGGGAACGTGGAGGATACAACAAGAAAATATACTTAGTTCTTGTGAATCTGCCGATGTTGAAATTGAGGAAACATATTAAAGAAATAATCAAGAATCAAAATCATCTGCGCCATGCGTCTATGATCATGTATGTAGACATAAGACCGTTTATCTTAATGGTTGTGGAGGTTCGGGTAAAACAACACGCGCGATTAACTTATTAATGAGTTTAGATATTATTGTCTTAACACCAACGCACAAACTCGCCAGGGAAATAAAGCAACGTGATGTAAAGTCATGTACATAATATAGTTTCTTTAGACGGTGCTGAGATGCATGGACCCCATCACGAATGGTGAAAAATATATACCTAAAATTATCATATGGGACGAGATATGCACGGTGCCTCCGGAAGTATTACAAATATTTCTTAAATTGGTTGTTACTAAAGAATACTGCTGTAATTATGTGTGGCGATCATGGTCAACCACCAGCCTTTGTTGGGCAGTCTCCATGTGAGTTGCTAAAGAACAATATAGATTATTATGAAGAAATATTTGATGATTATAGAGCCGTTGATGAGTCGCTAAAAGAATTTAAAAGATTAATACGACTACAACCAGATAAAATACAATGCGAAGTAATGCGTGAGATAATTCCAGAAACATCCATGAATGATTTTTGGACCCTATGGAGACCTACTGATTTGATAGTTGCCAGTAGCAAAATAGTTCGTGACGAACTACAAAAGAAATTATATGCGTTACACAAGGAAAAATTCCCAAAGTTACCTGTACCGTTGTGTTATCGCCCTGAAGATACTAGACAACAAAATGTTGATGTTAAGATTCCTAGTGCAGACACTGTCCGAATACAAAATCTTGTGTTAAATGATATTGTCCTTGTCGCTGTTGTCGAGAGCGCGTTAAACATGGATAAATCGCCATGGACGTTAGGGTACGCTATAACGATTCATTCGTCACAGGGATTAACTATCACTGATACTAAAGTTTGGATAGTCGATGATCGTATTGAGTGGTCAAATTTAGTTTATCTCGCAGTAGCTCGAGTTAGAAGACTATCACAACTAAAACGGGTTATCATGGATTGCGTAATAACCGAAGAAATCATTAATAATGTCGATATCAATAAAAAAAATTAGTCAGTTATAAGCAGTGTGACAAAAAAAATAACCTCGAGTTTGATATAGATGTTGATATTATTATGATGTTAAAACAACGGCAAAATAATTATTGCGCGAATTACAACGCAACAATGTTGTGGCAGTATTCGAGCAATAACCTAAGACAATTTACCGTTGATAGAATTAATAGCAGTCTTGGTCATATGCGCGAAAATGTGATGCTGACATATTTGGAGTGCAATCGAGGTCGAGGATCTGCAAGTTTATAAAAGTGTACTCGGTGGTAATTGCGTATCCTCAGGAATTATTTGTAATTGTTCACGTACAAATCCACGTTGAGGAGCAGTTGAATCTAATCTGTAGATTGAAGGTCAATCTGTGGACCTTACCACGCTGGATATTTTGTGTGTGGTCACACTCCAAATAGGATCAGTTGCCCTTTTTCTACCACATTCGAGTTCGTCAGGTTCGTATAAATATCTAACCGTAACATTGCCTAGTACTGGTTGAGAAATAGATTTACGTTTTATCGGTATATATTGTTTTGTGATCGCATCAGACGGTTTCATAGATGTTGCACGAGTAACTTCCTTATTCAGCGCAGATATCAATATTCGGTAACCTCGCAACCCATTCACGAGATCTATCCTTTGTCTTAAAGTCAGCAGATATTTCCTTTGCATATTGATAACCGAATAACCGCTCTGCAAGTGTTCGATTAAATCGTTCAACGATTGCCTGACACGATGAATCTCCGTGTGTCCTTGTCTGATTTTAACGTTGTGCTTGTTCATCAGCGAAGATACTGTACCAATAAATTTTTTGTCAGGATCAACCTGTAGTAGTTTTGGCCATTGTAATGGTCCTCGCTGATAAATATGTTTAAACGCAGAAGCAACTTCAGATGCTGTCTTTGTTGATAGCGGCTCCGCTTCTTTATATCTGCTCGCAACGTCAACGACGGTTAAAGCGTATCTGTATGTGTGTTGACGTCTACCTGCTTTAATGGTATCGTGTGGTAAAAACAAGATATCCGCTTGATGAACTTCATTAGGAACGTTGACATCGAAATGTGCGCATTGAATTTTTTTAGGTGGATTTAGAAAGATTTGCCATATTGCCTGTCGTGCTAACCACGCTGCAGCAACATCACGCGAAACTTTTGATGAAGCGGCAAGTTTGTTAATTGCAGCCTTACATCGCCAATATCCTTTCGGGGAATAATAAATAGATTCCATTATAATAATCAGTTGATTAATTACCAGCTCCTATCATTATTTTACCTTTCATAGCAGATTTTATCAGAAAGCTAGCGAGAGATTCTCTGAGATTTATTAGGTATAGAATTTAACGCGTGAATCAATTTCACATCTGCGAGATGCCGTTGTTTCAAATCAGGATTTTTATACGATACATCATGAGTGTGACACGCTTGATCTATCTTATTTACTGGATACTCTCCAGGTTTTGGTCGATCTTGGTTATCGAGTCTGATATCGAGACTAGTTCCAGGACCACAATAATTATATCCGGGAAGATGTTTCTCACCAGGATATTTTGCCCATGGAGTTCCTGGAAATTTCCCTAATGAAGCGACTATTTCACCACCACGCACTATTTGCGACGCGGAAACAAATTTGTATCTTTTTTTACTATCTTAGATCAATAAATTATTATTATTATTATTATTATTATTATTATTATTATTATTATTATTATTATTATTATTATAGATGGACAGATATATATATATATATATATATATATATATATATATATATATATATATATATATATATATATAGAGAGAGAGAGAGAGAGAGAGAGAGAGAGAGAGAGAGAGAGGAGTCACTTTGTATGGTTGACATTTTGAACATCATTTTACAGATATTTTATTTTAAATTAATAGACAATATTGGTACAGTACCATTATCAAATGGAAAGAGATACACTATAATGTGACACTAGTAAAATTTAATATGCACACTGTAATGATTAATAGAGATGCACATATGTGATATAAATAATTAATAATTATTATTAAAGTCTTTTATTTGAAAAAAAATAATTCATTGATTTTCTGGCACTTAAGAAATTCATAATAATGTACATATAGAATCACAAGACTCAACCATCCATTAAAAAGAATCATTACCTAGACCAATGATTGTATATGTACTGGAGATAAACAATGTTTCAAGTCATTAATTGTTTCTAAATTCTTCACATTTTCTGAAAATTATTATACTCTGTACACTTATTTGTATTAGCATAAAATGCAAGACATTTTGTAATTGTGTGCCTTGAAACTTTTATTCAGATTAGTATGATCCCATCTTCATTTCATGTAAGCATCCTTTTTTTAATAATTTGTTCCTTTATAATAATCAGTGGCTCCCACTAGTATTGGTATGTACATGGTTCATAAAATAATATCTCAGTGCAATCTGTCTTTGCATCTCAAGTAACCAAATCTGGGTAAAATCCAGGTAAAAAGTCCTTTTAGAAAAACCTGCTAACATCGAAAGACTAGCCTATAATGATTGTACCTTTTACCTCTGTTATACATCTCGTACAGTGACATCAGTTCCTAAATATAACCACCAACTCAGTTTCAGACAATGGTGATAAGTGTTCTTTACCACGTTATTGTTCTTACTGAAACTGCTGAATTTGTTCATCCAAATATAGATGAAAATTCCAATATTCAGTAACAGTGATGGTCAAGGCCTATACACTATAGTTCTTAGAATTAAATTTGATGAATCTTTCTAAACTTTCAAACATCAGTCACCAATGTGCATGTGAAACATTGCAGAACTTAACAAGTTCACACATGAACAAGCTTTATCTTTTCAAAGTGCAAGTCCATGTGCAAAACTGACTTAATAATATTGTGCAGCAACATGAAGGAGTAAAATTTAATTTCTATACTGAAGTTTGAATCAAAACATTTGCTGGAAATGACAAATTAACAATAATCATACCCATCCCAGACACATTTGCACACATTCCTGGTCTCCTTCAGGTTGCAAAAGATATGGAATATCCTTCCTATTTTGGTTATTTGAAATGATTAATAAATCTGAGTGGGAATTGCTTGAACTATTATTATAAACTTGAACTTGGATTTTAAAAAGTCAAAAAGAAAAAGAACAAGATTTTGGAAATCTAATTTTCCAGAATATGCTTTACAGAACGTAACTATAGCTCATGCTTTTATATCCTAAGAAAGTGCATTTTAAGGTTCTGATATTTGAAACAATAATAATTAATTTGTTTCCTAAGTATACTTGGATGGAGACAAATGTTATATGCAGTATTTTATTTTAAGCCCCTGTTTTGATTTAAGCCAATGTTTTGATTCATGGAATTAAAGTATATCAAGCCAGTTCCCAAACAAGTTAACATTTATAATGAATATATGGTCAATACTATTTCAAGTGAGATACTTACCTCAGCTGCCATCTTCCTTGCCATTGACCTTGTCACAACCTGACTACAAACACCACTGTGACAGCGATAATTCCCGAGGGGTATGATCATTATTGTCACCACAATTACACACTAGCAAACACTGGCTCTAGTGATAACCAAGTACCAAAAGCACTGAGAAATAGCAAGAACCAAGGGAGGATTTCAAGCACTGATCAAGAACACTGAAAAAGATAAAATATACAATTATGGTAATTTTACACTGGGAACTGTTAGAAGAGCCTGAAAGATCAAAAGAAAAATAAATATGTTAGAAGAACATGTAAATATTTGCCTTAGAATTATAAAAATGCTATTTTGACTGCATAATGCTAACTACTTAACATTTTGACATGTACAAGATAATGATGTTATGAACATGTGACAACAAGAATAGTAATGTGTCTGGGAAAGATCACTTATGACATGTGCTATCCAATGAAAAACTATCTCATACAAATTATAGAATAATGAGAAATTTCCAGTTTCACCATTTGATGTCATGATTATCAATGACAACAAAACAGTGCTGTTGAACAAATGCCTAAAAATAGCACAATAATATCCATTAAATTACTATCAACCAAACTTGTGACTGCAGCAAAACAGAAAAAAAAACCCGCCTGCATAAACTTCTAAATTTTCATATATGGCAATTATATCTGTCACCAGAGAAATTACAACTATGTCTTGATAATTACTTAGGATAACATTATATTCATATGCAACAATATATATTCTGTCTAGTTTTATGAAGGCATTTTGAAACAATTTCCTGGAAAAAAATTATAGATAGAACTTTTAGGTATTTTGAGATTTAATACTAAAGTGGAAAAAGTTTTTATAAGAGCTAATTCATGTATGTTGCAAAATGACTTCACTGGGGATTGGTATCAGTGATGTCATTGATGTCTACACTTATAAAAACAAACATGTACAGCCTCACTGCATATTAAACTTTCCTTTATTCCTACATGTAGGTCCTAGGTAAAGTTTGGAGTTTCATAGCATTGACCCATTAGGGAGGGGGCTTTGGTGGAACTAACTTTATAAATGTACCTCCTTGGTAATGGTTTTGCATTTAACTGTTTATATACACTGTATAAAAAAATACAAATGGTCCTCAAAGTGTCAAACTGGCTGTGATGATACATCTTAAAGAGCTGATTGTGACCACAATGTCACCACAAATTATGTCACTGTGACCCAGAATTTCATGTTTCATCATCTTTAGTTAATTTTTGGTTTTAGGCTTATTTCTCAAGCTTTGTTCATACAGATGATTGCATGCATCTCTTTTAGTGTCAGACCCTTACAATAAAAGGTCATTGTGACATACATATTTTATTGACCTTCATCCAGTTTTGTGTTTACTTCATGACCAGATAGGGTTTTTGGCACATTAAAAAACACTATTGTACATATACCTATCTTGAGAACTACACCATCATCTCAATAGTATTCACTGTGACCCATATTCCACAATTCACTAGCCTGGGTTCAATCTCATGCAAAGTTCATGTCAGAATTGTCAAACTACCAACAATGTACAGCAGCTTGCTCAGAAACCCCTTTCTAACCAAACTGTTTGCAGTTGAAAATATGAACAAATATGTTTACTCATTTTTAAACTGTCCCTAATAAAGAATAAACATTGCATATTGTGACAGGTTTCCTCAATAGTGTCATTTTCAACCAGTAAAAGATGGATTCTAATGGTATGACATTACTAACTGAAGCTGATTTTAATGGTTTTAAAAACACAATATTAATTTTTATTGGCTCATTATAGTAAATATTCTTTAATATTATAGAAAATAATGTTCTTTAGAATGTCTTACACCTTGTATGCTGTCAAAATGTAGGTAGGTAGGTGGTTTAATGTCAACCAATTGAAAAAGATTAACAGTTAAAATTTGAAAAGAAAAAATTGCAAAATATCCTTAAACAAAAATTGGCCATCATTTTTTTTTTATCAAGATTTCCTTAGTCAGAATTTATTATCTGCAAAATAATGTTTACAATGGTGATTGGTGAAACTGACCATTGTCTAGATGAGATATATGTAATTGTTAATTATGGATTAGTTTAATATAAAATGAGATTGTTAAAAAAAACGAAAATGTTTTATGTTCACCAACATGGAAGAAATCATTTATATTAGAGTAACATTAATTTCATATAGAATATTGACATGAAAATGGCATCCATAATATTATTGATATAGTTGACAAGAATAAGACATCTATAATATTAATGATATAGTTGACATGAATGAGACATCTATAATATTACTCATAGTTAGGGGACCCCGAGTGGCAGAGTGGTCTAAAGGGATCTCAGTTACAGATCACTGCCATTTTACCTGTCTTCGTGGGTTTGAGTCTAAGATGTGGATATGTGAGAAAGCTTGCAAGTAGCTTCTCATGGGTCGGTGGTTCTTTCCTCAGACTTACCTGTTTCTTCCTCCACTATTAATACTGTCGGCCATGTATAGCCTATCGTGTGCTGAAAAATGGCTTTAAGTCCCAGAACAACAACAACTCATAGTTAGGCATCAAAAATACAAATAATATTACTAATATAGTTTGCATGAAAAAGGCATCCATAATATTGATATAGTTACATATGAAAGATATTCATATTGTTTATATATATTTTATGTGGATAGGGGAAATATCCCGATTCAAAAGAAACCATTACCTGTGCAAAATGTAAGGTAGGTTATAAGTACATTTCTCAGAGACATGTTTCTGATCTCCTAATACATTTCAATACTCAGTGCAATGGCAGAAATGAGAAACATTCATGATGCGCTATTGTTGCCATGTAAACAATGAAAATCTTGATACTATGCAAAACCCATATTAAAAATTATTTTTAAAGGGAAAAGACAATTTAATAGCAGATGCACTTTCACATAAATATAATTATTATATTGCTGAATGAATACTTTGTCATTATTAAGATTCATCTTATGTAAAATTAATTACATTATCTGCTAATTATAGCATAATTATTCCTGTCAGTTAAAAGGTTTGCAGGAAATTAGTGTTGTTTCTAAACCACTGGTATAAATCATTCAAAACCTGCTTTACAGTTGCACAGTCCTCAAAAAGGTGAATTAAGTTTCAGAAGAATCCATACAAAAATGAACAGTTATATTATTTGCTATTTTAATTATTTCCAGAAAGTGGGGTAATTTATACTGAATCCAAATTAAAATCAAACCTTTTGTATTTTATATGTTAAGGCAAAATACCAATTCAATCGGTTTGGTAGACTAGGTTGAGTTTTCTATTGAGTTAGTGCTTTTGTTTATAATTTTTCTGTGTATTTTGCCCAGATACTGTAAATACTGTAATACTGTAGATACTGTAAATATTTCTGCAACCTTTTATTAGTTTGCAATTCAAGGTTTTTCCAAAATTTCTGGTTGGGATTAGATGAATAATCCAGATATTCAGATATGATTTCATGGAATTAAGAACCCATGCATGCTGTAGAAGTTTCCATTCAC
The DNA here is from genome assembly GCA_016746295.1 of Potamilus streckersoni. Classification (NCBI taxonomy): domain Eukaryota; kingdom Metazoa; phylum Mollusca; class Bivalvia; order Unionida; family Unionidae; genus Potamilus; species Potamilus streckersoni. The sequence continues at coordinate 112,363 of JAEAOA010002091.1, forward strand.
TTTTGCCATAACAGGAATTCTCTATTGCTCTGCTACAAAATAAAAACCCTCTGACCTTAATATATTTCTGCATTAGGGCATCAATAAGTCTTTGGAATCATCATTTTAGAGGATATGTTATAAGAAATAAAAACATCCCTCCAAAATATATCAACATCCTTTATATTCTTTTCTATACAAATCATATCAACTTTGATAAAATCTTTCACAAAATTAAAATAATGAAACAACTAATATCAACACCATTAAAGTTTACTCCATTTTGTACTTTTGGTAAGCATTCTTCTGACCCAGGATATTTTGAGAAAACAAATGAAATTTTTAAAGTCAATCAAAGCAAATCTCCATTTCTCATAACCTATTTATTGCTTTCATCTTGACACATATAACTGACCCTTTCCATGCCTAATTGTAGATTAAGCTAATAATTTTATGAACCATTCTAAAGGATTTGATAAACTTGTTTATGTTATTCAATTTAAATAAAGTAGTTTTATCACAACTTTTTCAGGGGGAATGCATTTTCTTTCAACCACTGAGTCAGCAGTGTTTTGATTTAATTTAATTTGCTATCGTAATTAAGATTTATCATGTGATTTAATTTAATTTATTATCATAATTAAGATTTATCATGCGATTTAATTTAATTTACTATCGTAATTAAGATTTATCATGCCATTTAATTTAATTTACTATCATAATTAAGATTTATCATGCAATTTAATTTAATTTACTATCATAATTAAGATTTATCATGCGATTTAAACTTGTATAGAAGATAATGCCCATAATAGTGAACCTATCTTATATCCAGTATACATTATTCTGTATACACAAAAGGCTGTTGCTGTTTTTCATGCTTTCTGTCCATATTCTTGCTTTCTCTATATTTACATTAAGGCTGGAGGTCTTTGCATAGAATTTTAATGTGTGCATTGTATTGTAAGAGCTTTTTCAGATCCAATAAAAAAACAATTTTGTATAATCTGCATATTGAGATATTATAAATTCATTTCCATCTATATTAATACCATTTATATTTTCATTCTTTTCAATCACTAATGACTATATCTCTGCACAGAGTACAAAATAAAAATGGTGAAAGGGATCTGCATATATATATATATATATATATATATATATATATATATATATATATATATATATATATATATATATATATATATATATATATATGAAACCAAGATATGTCCGTTAACAGTTATGCACGATTTTATACTGATAAAAGTTCCAATTTTTTTTAGTACTTTAAATAAAAATTGCCACTCCATAGAATCGAAAGCTTTTTTGAAGTCAGTCTTTAGCAGCATCCCTGGTATGCTATGATTTTCATTACATTGTACGTTGCTGATATATTTTCAAAAATACCCACCCTTGATTTACTTGACACACCTAGGAATTGTAGCTCAATGCATAAGTTAATAATGCACATAGTTGTGCTTGTCAAAGATCACATTAGTGACTTATATTGCATGTTCGTGTACATCAATGTACTAATGGTGCATTTTAGGCAATATTCAAGTATTTGAGCTTCGTTTAAGAAAATTAGAACAAAACTATTAAAATAATGTCTAATCTAGAGTTCTACTATGCTATGCAATATATGAGCAAATGGTCAAGGTGACCATTTATATATGCATGTGTTACAACAGAAAATGGAATTTTAAGTGACAAATTATTGAAAATTCCCAAGAACATAAATTAAAACTTAAATAAGGTAGGAATAAGCCAATTAAATTTCAGTAATGAGTGTTCCAAACTGGTAAAGGACTCAAATTCTATCACTGAAACAATGTCTCTTTGAATTATACCTAGGAAAGCTCTCAGAAGACTAAAATCTAACTTTATCAACTAATCCTGCCAGTTTGTTTTATACGAGTTTCCTGTCGAATGTATTTTTAAGATCTATACATTGTTCCTCCTGGGATGATCAGTTTGTAGTTATATAATTTCCAGATCTTCCTGGTTCAATTCCTTGTCATATTTAGCATGTGAACCAATGATGTAAAGCTCTTTATGGCACAAAAACAAAATGCTAGTCCTGGCATTTGGTTTTCATACAGATTGACCAATTACATTACCATCGACTTTGTATTCAAACTGTTCTCATTGCCACACATTTTTCAGATGGTTATTTAAACTATTGTTCTACTCAAAAATTTGAAATGCTATCTTTAGCAAGCATGCTCATTGCCATCAGTTTCCATTACACAACAATTCATCGGACAAGTACAAACTTTTGACCGATTGCAAAGCTCTTTAATAATATACAGAAAAAATACTTATTAGAAGCTTCTTGTGGGTAGAGCACTATAAAAAAGAAAGTTTTGGAGACTATTAAAACAGGGTCCATATAGAGGAAAAAAAGTTTCAGGTCAGGAGAAAAGCGAAATTCTGCTTTACAATGGAAAACAAGAAAGCGTATCTTATTTGAGGGCAGTTAAAACTAATTTAAGTTAAACAAAAATAATATGCAACAACAACAAAATTTAAAAAAAAGAAATATAACAAGAAAAATTGTGGAAAGAAATTATTGTTCCCAAAATGAACAATAAAATTACAGCTATCACAAACAGGAAATATAAATATTGCTGAAAAATAATTCAAGTTGTAACATAAACAAGAAATAAATCTTATTATATCATATTGATATTTTTATTGAAGTGTCAGTGATATTAAAATCACAAAATATCACTATATTTTCAGAATTTTTGGGAAATTCTCAGTGAAATTTCAATAAAAAAATTCTCATTGATATTTTAAGAAATACTGGCAGAGTCTGTGAAATTTCAATTACAAAATTTTAATATTTTCAGAAAGTTTGGTAAAATCCTCTAAAATACCATACTTTTGTGAAAAAAGTACATTTGAGTGACTGTCAAAAAATTTTCAGTGTGATTTGGCAGAAACATTTCAGTCACAATTTCACATTTTTAGTATGTTTTTTTTTGTACAGCATAGTTTAATAAAAAGCAAAAAACTTTTTTTTCAGGGTAAACATCAGACCAGATCCACCTTGCACCAAAGTTTCAAAGTCCAAAGATTTATCTATGCTTGTAGTTCAAAGTTCAAAATTACACCAAATATTTCTGCTAAAATTAGTCCAAAATCTGTCTTCAAAGTTGGAAAATGAATGGACGGTCAGAACTTTTCCGTCTAACATTTTATTTTATTTTTTTAATTTTTTTTTTGTTGAGAAAAATAAGAAATAGTTTGCTTAAGTATTAGACAAGGTCGCCTGAGCTGTAGTCAAGTCTGCCTAAAGGCCATCTGAAATTGGATTTTTTGAGGTAGATGAAAGAGAACAAAAGCCTCTTAAAAAGTATTTTGAATCAGTAATAAATAATGAGAAGAAATTTTCAGATACCTGTTAATAAAAGCAAAAAGAGACACATTTGAGCCTGTCTCATAGTGGGAGGTACGATTGGGCTCCTCAAGTAAACTCGAAAAGAATTCCCAAAATTAGTCAAGTTGAGAAAGAGCAGCAAAAAAAACCCCACTCAGCTGCATATGGCTTGGAACTGAAGTTTGTGCAACTGTACTTGAGCGGTAAATAAGGTCAGCATGCACCTGACAAACTTTCCTGCTGAACATACTGTTTACCCTTGCTGCATTAGTTTTGAATACTGAACATTTTAAATATATGTTTTCCAACTTTAGAATGGCAGTTTGTGATATGTTGTTAAACATTACTAAACACTGGTCAAACTTACAATTAGGGAGAAAAAAGTCAGCTTCCTTACTGAGATGGTCTTGTTAGTGTTGGCAGATCTTGCCCAGCATTGTTTAATTTAATAATGCATCAGAGTAAGAAAGGATTAGTAAAGATTTTGCCAAAATACAACAAAACAAACTGAATATCCCTGGGGCATTATGTACCATGGATGATTAGTAAAGATTTTGCCGAAATACAACAAAACAAACTGAATATCCCTGGGGCATTATGTACAATGGATGATTAGTTGCATATAATAAAGCTTTCAGGGTGATATTAGACACTTAAAAATATCACAAACATGATGGAGAAAAAATATTTGATAGCCAAGTTTCAATATATAAAATAATTAATTTTTTTTTTCAGTCAAATCCATAGCGTTGGTAGGAAGAAGTATTGGCTCAGATAAAGTTTATAAATCTGTTATATACAAGACTGAAAGTAACTCAAATTGAGACACATAAAAAATAAGACAGTAAACATGAAACTGAAAAGAGCAAGTTGAATTCTTTGTTTTAGTCTTTAAAAATAATTTCACATCCCAGTAATCGCATTTGAAAATTTAGAAAATTACATTTATGTTAAATTTATTGTGTTATATTCCTTAGCATGTGTGTGACTGCATGAATACCCTTTTGTAATGACCTAATCCTGTAATATTAACTAATATTAAGATAATGTATTGATTATTGCCATAAATAAGCAGTTACTGATCTTTTACAGTTGATCTACAAAGACACCTTCATTGATTAGTAGTCATTTTTTGTTTTAGATGCACTTTTCTAAATGTACATATTATAGTATATGACATTTGGTCATATTTTCAAATCATTTCAAATCAAGAAGTTGTTCTTTTTGATATATTTGATCTTTCCATAAAACTTTGCTATGGGCCTGAGGCCATCATGTATATTCAGTTGTGCTGAAAATGGCTTTAGACTCCAAAAAGCAAATCATCTCATAAGGTTTTGATCGCAGAATCAAATTGAATATTCAACAACAAATTCAACCAATTGATAAACATAAAATACTGCAATGTTTACTACTGTATTTGCAAAGAAGCAATTGTCATCAGAATATTTTGGACACATGACTTGTTATATGTCGGCTTATTCTGAACATAGATTTGAAAAGATGTAATTTATACCCATCAGGCTATGGAAATGAAATACATTACTTTGGACTGTTTCTGTCAGCATTTCAGTTAAGTAAATAGGTCATGTTTATAGTTGGTTTGACAAAATTCAGTGTAACAATGCCAATAAATGGCAAGAGATATTGAGCAAGCTAAACACATCATGTAAAAAAATAGTTAAGTACAACATTTTAAAAAAGCTATTGTGTTGAAGAGAAACAATGAATAAGATGTAATATGTTTACAAGGTCTCATTTATGGAAGAAAAACTTACAAAGGATTTTAAAAACAAACCAAATGGGGGAATTGCTTGAGAATCCTGTTCTAGCAGCAAATTAACATTTTGGATGGCAGACAGATCATGTATGTGTGGGATAACTTCTTGTAAAATTGGAAACTTTGATTAAAATGCAGTATTGTTTTAGGGTATAGATTTTCATCTTTTATATGATGTATTTATTTGCAAGATTCTAAGAGATACATAATTAATAAGATTTTCTGCATTGCAAATTCAAAATGGTCCTGGAGTGGGTCTTCATGTTGATATTTAGAAATCACACTTATGATGCATTTAGGTTAGAATTATGTGGGATATATTTATATACTTTATGAATTAAAGGAAACAAATTGGATTTTCTTCAAAAACAACAATGTTTACTGGATCAGGCAGAATTGGCCAACATTATGGTAAGTGTAATAATGAATATTAATTTAATGGCTTCTTTTAACATTCAGTTGATGGCTGTTTCCTTCTTTCACAGTTGAAAGCTAGTATTCTTCCCAAAAAGGTATGTATGCAATAGGAACTGATTGTTTTTGGTCTACTTCTGTCTGATATAGGTAAATTTGCTAGGTCTGATCTTAATGCAGGCTTTTTTCTAATTCGTTATGTGTAAGCATGCCAACTGGCCCATCCATAAGAAATTTGGGCTTCGCTATCCATAACAAATTTGCTGTAGGCAGCACTGACTGACATCTACTCAGAACAGTCTACACCTTGACAGCCAATAATATGTACCAATGGAAGATATATATATATATATATATATATATATATATATATATATATATATATATATATGAACTGGGCAAAGCTAACACTTTGGTGCAAATGAATACAGTTGAATTGTTTTGAGATTACATTTTAAGTTTATGATGGAAGAAGAGGAAGCAATTATGACACAAATGGACTACCTACATACAGATGGCGCTACTAAATACAACATATTCCACGTGAGCCATCATATTATCAGATTAAACAAAAATTGCGTCTTACCAGATCCAAAAGGACCTATTATAATCATTCTGAAAGAATTTGGTAATGCTGGATGGTGCCTTACTGGCTCTACTGGCTCTACTGGCTGTAAATATGGTATACATGCACTGTGGCTTATGCTATTCAGATTTTTCTCTTGAGATTATTGTGAAAACTTGTGTTAAAGACCTACACAGACTCAGTCTCAGGGTAGTTGTAATAAATATATTGCAAACTCACTCATTGCAATTACTATTTTGTATAGGATTTCTTGACTAATCAGCCAGTTGACTCAATGTTTTTTTTTATCTATTTGTTATTGTTCAGTAATATACAAATTATCATTCCATGTCATCAGGCTCAAGATCGATGGTCACAACCAAGAATGATATACTGCATCTACTTTTTATTAAAACATTATTTTGAACATGTTAGGAAACATTTCTGTCACATAATTTGGCATATTGGAGTTTCTCAATAAAATCTGATACGGCTTAATTTGATCAGACTGATATTATTGAGCATGTTGACAAAGGTATGATAAGGGCATCAGTGCTAGCATGCCTGTGCTCTGTCATTATGTTTATAATTATGATATCATAGTGGGGAGGAGGTCCTGTTCAGTATTGAAAAACTTTCAAAAATTGTTGAGGGTAGCTATGCATTTCAAATACATTCATTATTTTTCAACCTTCAGACACTGATTTCATGTTCAATAATAGTTCAGCAACTGTGATGAATAGAACCCCTCTGCGCTAGTTCAATATAAGCATAACTTTAATAAAGCTTGTACAAAATTATTGTAACATTGTGGTGTCTGTTTAATAAAATTATTATCTTGTCTACTTTCTTTACTGTCCTCGGCCTCTTAAAGAGAATGAAAATTTATATCAATTGTTTACTTGTTTATGGTTTTAATATTTGTCATCTTTCTTCAGGACAAGGTGTTTTTGCTGCTTGTACTTTCCAAAAAGGTGATTTTTTTATTGGAATACTTTGGAGAGCGCATTACTAAAAGCCAGGGAAAGGAAAGAGAGAAAACAAAAAGAATGCAAAAGATTTTATCTTTTCAAGCATGATAGAAAAGAAATATGGTAATTTACACATCAGAATAAGCAACTGCAGTGAATAGCGTGTTATGTGAGAATAATTATGGGATTCATAATGGATGGATATTTGGGTTTATTTTATTGACTTTACCATCACTTGTAACATAATATTGGATATATGATGCCACAGAAGTGGGAGTAAAAATACATTTCCCAAGAACACACCCATGTCACACACCTAGGCAGGCCTGGGCAAGTAGGAAACCTACAATAGATGGGTTGAACAGAACTTTCAGCTATGGTGATTTTCCTTATATAAAATATATGCATGTGCCAGTATTCCGAGCTGAAATAATATACAAAACATTTTGTTAATAATTAAATGATTGTGCTCCTTTGTATAATTAATGAACATAAAAATAGAATTATCAATAAGATGCACACACTTCTGATTTTATTGTAAGTCTTACTGAAGTGATTATTAAACTAGGAACAAAATCAAAAGATACAAAAATATGATTGGTGTGGTTTTTTTTCTAAGCACCTCAACTATTTGCAAGACAAAACTATGTCTCGCATATTTAGAGTAAGCACAGTAATTTACAGGTGTGTGTGTGTGATTTGGATTGTTAATGTAGCTTTAATAGTTTTTCGGTCATATCACTACAATGCCTGCAGTGTGGTACTTTATAGTGATATCTAGCACTGGGGCATCATGCCACAGATAAGTATCATTATGTCCCACCAAGTCACATTATCCTAACACCTGAGGCTGACCAGTCCTAACACTAACCTCTTAATGCTGATTGCCAAGTGAGGAAGCAGTTAGTACCATTTTTATAAGTCTTTGGTACGACTCAACCTGAGATCGAGCATCCATGACCTCCTGCATCCGAGGCGAATGCTCTAATCACTAGGCCATTTGGTTTTTACAGGTGAATAATGGTTTTATTTATGAGTAGTTTCACTTTAAGCAAAGAAAGCGCAATCTATTTTGACTACATGGGCTATTTCTAAAGTTGAATTGACTGAAGATTGACCTAGGAGTTGTGAACACATTAATAGTTCGAGGGTTTGATGCATTTATAACTTCATAATATGTATTCATTTAATAATTAGTCATTGTGGTCTGAATGGTAAGTGTTGACATATTGTCTAGTGTCCTCCATGAAAAGCAAACATTCTGAGAATGAAGGGGACAATTACATTCTAAAAATCGGCACAGAAGTATTAACATAAAGTGAAATTCATATTCTTGGCAATTGTTATAGCTACATTTTATTAGAGAGTATATGTCGATTTTGAGTATTGCTCATGGCAGGAAAGATGATTGCCATACTGTGTGAATTCAGAGAGTTCATAAAGATTACACAAGTTTAAAGATCTGGCAAGAAATTGTTGACCTACATAGGGATTGAAACTAACTAGAGTGTTTTGGTTGACCAAAATGTTGTCTTTGCTGCATCAGATCTCATTTCTGTATTTTTCAGATAAATGTTATTTCTCTTTTCTTCCTTAATTAATGTCAGCATCTTTTAGTTTTGTAATTTCATGGTGTTTGTTTATTTTTGTAATCTTGTTACTGTACATGTTTTGACCTGCTATTTACTACTGTAAAGCACTTGGAGCTTCTAAAGATTAGTACTGTCCACATTATTCAACATTATTATTATTATTATTATTATTATTATTATTATTATTATTATTATTATTATTAATCATATTATTATTATTATTATTATTATTATTATTATTATTATTATTATTATTATTATTATTATCATGCTATCTAAGTTGACAATAGATGTACTTGATATGTCAAAACACTTTACAGAATGTTGATGCATCTTGCGGAAAAATGCTAGTACTAAAAGCTGCCTTGCTAAACACGCAGCATTATGAGGTGTATTAGGATTGGTCCACCTAGTGTCAGGATGATGTTACTGGGTGTGTCTCGGTCATGATGCCCCAGTGCTAGACATCGTTATAAACGGCAAACCTGCTGACATCAAAACGATATGACTGAATTTTTTTAAAGCTTCAATTAAAATCCAATTAACAGAAACACACACACACACACACATAAAAATACCGACTGTCACACTGAAGTGTTTTTAGAGCTGTCTGTTCTGTTGTGATATCACCATGTTAGATAATAGATGGCCATTCCTTTGCTTCAGAAGAGGTATCTTTTCTGCAAGACAAATGTTTTTTTCTGTATGTACCTAAAGGAGTTGAAATTGGGTTCATTTTTATATAAATTATAGGTACTATAAATTGCAAACAAGTATAAAGTTTCTCTCCTCAACAGAATTGATGCAAAAAGAACCCTTAACAAAATATGTAGATTAGTCAATGATGCTCCTGAGAAAGAGGTTAATGTTAAGATGAGGAAATTTGTGATCAAGAACTCGTCGCTGCCTTACCTTGCCCTCTTCGCAACAAGGGACATACAAATTGGAGAGCAGATTCTTTACGACTGGGGATCATATTGGAGAAAAAAAGGTAATTGCAATGACGATTTTTGATTGCATTTATTCATTTCAGTTGATTGTTTTATTTTGAACATAATCAATTTGTATATATTTGGTGCTAAAAGTCAAGTCGAATTTATTCTAGTCTATGCCTGTGTTAGCGCAAAAATGTTTTTTCAAATAATTTCACAGATGGATTAGAAAAAGACAAAAGCCAGAATCCTGCAAAGATGAATATGTGAATGACAATACAGTGTTTCATTCTAGGGCAGCATCATGACCATTGCAGTCCGTTTGGAAAGAATCTTAACATATATTTGGTGCTAAAAGTCATCAAATGGATTCTGGTTGTTGTGTGTGCTATAGCAAAAATGTTTTTCTAATAATTTCAATGATCGATCAGATGAAAAAAATGATTCCTCTAAAGATTCAAAGACGAATAAATGAACCGACATAATCCGGTGTTTCATTCCAGGGCAGCATCATGCCTACTAAAGGCGTGTGGAAAGGATTTTAATATTGGTCATGGTGATAAATTTGATGTCAAAAAGCAATTGAAAACAAAAAAATGCCTCGAATTTGTCTTACTAACTTCAATAATAAGGTAGCTTTTAACAGAAAACTCTGTTGCGGACACAAATGTTACTTGCAAAGGTGACATTTACCTAGTTGATACTTGATACTGCTTTGAAGAAACATCATATATATATATATATATATATATATATATATATATATATATATATATATATATATATATATATATATGCAATAAACTGACGACGAACAGAACGAAACTAATACTAACTAGCCTAAGCGCTTTCGACTCTTAATGAGTCTTTTTCAAAGGCAAATACAAAACATATATACGACAAACAAATAAACACAAAAACGTTGTGTTTGTAAACCTCTACATGGCTGTCTTCACATGTGCTAAAACTATAAATACAACCAGCTTGTATAGACTAGTTGCGGAAACTGAAACGATGTATAATTCCCGAAAAGTCTACAAGCCAAAGCGACATCTATTTTCACTTTTTGTACATATGTAACGCAGATTATATCCCGGATATTTGATACTATACCGGTTATTCTTATAGTAAAAATTGAAGGATAATAAGAAGATTTAGAAAATGTTAAATTCAAATTCTACTAGTGCATAGTTTTCATTTTCTAGTCTTCTTAGTTTAGACCGCTTGGGTTCAATGTTCTAAGGCGGCGTATCCAGTATGATTCCTTTTCCTTCCTGGTTTCGGAACACCAGCAGTGGTTGTTAGCAATAGCGATAAGTATTATATCACTGAAAGTGTGGCCAGGGAAGGAGTAGTGTTCTGCGACCGGGCTCCTGTACAGCTTTTTTGTCATCCAATCAGATCTGTGAAGGTTTATCCTTTTGTGTAGCTTTTCAGTTTCTCCGACGTACTGAAAGCCACAGATCTTACATGTGATGAGATAAATCACATTCTCTGTTTTGCACGTTTTGTTTGGACCATGTATGTTTAGTTTTTCTTTAGTCACTGTGCTAGTGAATGTCTTGGTCTCTATCATATGTTGACAGGTTTTGCATCTTTTACCGCCACAGGGTCCATATTGACTAGGTTGGTTTTGACTAGCGATTGGCGTTAACTTTGCCCTGACTAGGATGTCCTTTAGGTTTTTTGGTCTCCGGAAAGCTACTACAGTTTTGTTCGAAAGTATTAGGTTTAGTATGTCTGACGATTGCACAGTTGGCCAGTGGTTTACGATGATTTTACCTACTTTGGGATTGTCTGGGTGATAGGTCAGAATAAATGGTATCCTATCAACCTTTTCTTTCTGTCCATATCTGAGTAGGTCATCACGGTTTGTTTGTTTGGCCCTTTGGATTGCCTCTGCAATCAGGTCTTTTTCGTAGCCTCGGTAAATTAAATGTTTAGCCAGCTCTTCAGACCTTTCTAGGAATCTTTCATCGTCGGAGCAAATTCTGCGTATCCTCAGTGCCTGGCTATATGGAATGTTCTTAATGCAGTGTTTTGGATGACAGCTAGTTGGGAGGGATACTGGTGTTTGTCGGTTGGTTTCGAGTAGATGTCTGTGTGTAATTTGTTTTCCACCAGTCTGGTTGTTGTGTCCAGGAAAACATGGTCTGAGTTGGAAATTTCTGCCATGAATTTTATTGAAGGATGGAAGTTGTTTGCAATTGGTACTAAAATGGCCCCTTCGTATGCTAACATTTTCATGAAGTGGCAGTATGGAAGAGAATGTCTGAATGACTTCATATCAAAGGCAAACAACTTTCATCCTTCAACAAAATTCACGGCAGAAATTTCCAACTCAAACCTTATAAATATATATATATATATATATATATATATATATATATATATATATATATATATATATATATATATATATATATATATATATATATATATATATATATATATATATATATATTGGCAGAACTGAATGGGGTTTCAGCTGATAATGCATCAGTGATGACTGGTATTCATAAAGGAGTTGCATTTTATATTTTAAAAATATCTCCATCAGTGTATATAACAGGTTGTCACTGTCATTTAATGCATCTTACTGGGAGAATTCCTGAAGTACCAAGTTGGCATTCTACTGATAATGTACTTTATGCAGAGTTAATGTGCAGTGGAACGCTATTTCCCAGCTAAAAGACCCAATCACTGGAAGATATAAATTATTCTACACTTTGCCAGGTTATGACAGGAATATTGGTTCTTTATGTTTTTCTAATAATTTCAATGATCGATTAGACAAAAAAAAAAGATTCCTCTAAAGATTCAAAGACGAATTCATGAACCGACATAATCCAGTGTTTCATTCCAGGGCAGCATCATGCCTACTAAAGGCTTGTGGAAAGGGTTTTAATATTGGTCATGAAGATAAATTTGATGTCAAAAAGCAATTGAAAACAATAATAAGGTAGCTTTTAAAAGAAAACTCTGTTGCGGACACAAATGTTACTTGCAAAGGTGACATTTACCTAGTTGATACTTGATACCGCTTTGAAGAAACACCATATATATATATATATATATATATATATATATATATATATATATATATATATATATATATATATATATATATATATATATATATATATATATATATCTGAGAATTATTTACTAGGTCGTCATGTGAGTGTGTCTGCTACGCACGAATTCACATAACATCGACTTAGTGCCATCATATTTTGGTGATACGTGCTTAGTCACGACGGTATATGATTGGTGCGTGCACGCAAGGTGATGGGTGCTATTTGCTCGCAGACCTGGGTTCGAAACTCCGTAGAGTACGAATTTAATTTCTGTAAACTGTATGATAGTATTGTTTTTATTAAACTATATATATATATATATATATATATATATATATATATATATATATATATATATATATATATATATATATATATATATATACATACACACACACACACACACTCGAAATGCAATTCCAGTTTTTATGGCACTTTAGCATACTTAGAAATGGCGTTTAAAATAATAAACAGAGATGATTTGTATCACAAAGAAAATAAACCCGTATAAATTAGTAGCCAAATACTAATATCCTTATATGGATTGAAATTATTTGCTAAAACCATAAAAGAAGAGACTGGTGTCTTTGAAGGTGCATATCAATGTTTCTTTGTGAGTCAGCATTAATTATTATCGTTTTTTTATAATGACCTTTGCGATGCAGATGTTGATGACACATTAGAATGTTTTGTCTTTTTACTAAATGCAGAAAATCTAATTATATTTGCCAACACCTGTTGAGATAGATCAGTTATGTAATTTAGATAAATCTTATTGTACTGAATAGGGATTACAGATGACTGCCTAAAACTTTTATCTGAACAAGCATCCAAGGAGTTATACATATGCATAAGTTTCAATTAAAAGAAATAATAGTCAAGACTCTCGTGTCTAATCAATTTCATTTACCAAAGGTATAAAAAAAATCTGGATGATAAAAGAATGGCGGGAGGTTGAACACTGGGGAAGTAGATAAAATACAAGGATATAGGAAAGAATGAAGTTAATTGTCAATTAAAATGTGTCAAACATTATGTAGAAAGTTTGGGGAGGGATAAAAATAAATAAATAAATAAATAGAAAAAAAATAAGATTTAAAGTGAAAAATGCATCCTTTTAGAGCAAGTCGTTGCGGAAGCGACTGCCAATCATTTGGAAAAAATATTGGAAATTGCTGTTTGCTGCTGGTCATGACTCGTACAAGTTTATGATTGATAACACCGTGCGATTTAGTAAATATGTCTGATTTAGCGATAAATTTATGAACGGTATCGAATATACAAACGCTTGCTTCATACAGAAGCGTTGCATCAAAATTCATGAAGGTATTTACAGTTAAAATACCATTTCCTGTGAGAGGTTGAAACAGTTCGGTGCTTTATTCTCTGTAGTAAACACAAAGAAAGAAGAAGTGTTGTGTGCTTTCTACAGATCCACATTTATAAAGGTCCGATTAAATTCGTTGTTGCTTAAGTGAATGCAGTTTGTTATATGTTGTGCATGAATAATTCAAAATTTTCTTTAATCCCGATAGAAATGTCTGGGGAAATAAGTATCGCAAGTATATAAATTGCTTTTGAAGTTGTAACAAAATTATTCGATGAGTCTCAATAGATATCGTCTTTCATTTTCGAATGGCGAAATAAAGAAACGAGTTGTAATAAAGACGTGTTCTAGCTTGTAATAACTAGAAATTGTTTACATTACATAATTCCTAGCGATAATATTATAAACTGCTGCTAGAACCAGAGATCTACAAAAGGGATGGCTTGCAGCGGTTGTCATTTTATATAATAGTTTAAGTTTGTGCTTTTGCCGCCTGTATTCATATTCAAGATATTCCCTTCCTGTTTATTATTGTAGCTCTTCAATAGATATTAACTTTTAGCTTCATTATTTCTTTGATTGAACATATATAGCGCCGGATAAAAGAACATATTAAATTTCCTAGATATTTCCAGTGATTCAATTTGACAATTTTTGAAAGTTACAAGTCAATTAGTTGCCCAGTAAAAAATTTTTTTTCCAAGTCAGAGTTGAGGCTACTAACGGTTACGACGTAATTATCTTCGATTAGAAAGACAGTTGAATCATTTGCAATTAAACTTTTATTGGAGTGTCTATTTTACACAATATCATTGATGGATATCAAGACGACAAAGGTCCTAAAACGGATCACTGATGCACACCACCTATAATAAAAAAGTACCGCTCAGAAAATCTTCTGAAACTATCACTCGATATTTATTGCTTTGCAATGGCCAGAGAATAATTGTATGTGCCTTATTGTGATACAGGTAGTTTTCAATTTGTGAACATCTGGTTCAAAGTAACAAAACATTTGACATCTTACGTCCAAGATTCTATTTTAATATTCAAATTACATTGGTTGTTCTACATTCAATTGTAAATTATATGCTTATGATTTATAAAAATAATAATTTGTTGTGGTTTTGGAGAAACCTGGAAAAACCAAGTAGCAGAAGATGAAATATTATATCCGAAATCGTTCAAGAAAAAATTTTTTGATACTGGCATGCAAACATGAAATACACAAATTAATATATTACAATTTTACAATTGAAAAATTTTTTAAGTTAGACTGTAGTCGAGAACGATATTTGGATACTATATAAAATCAGTCATACTTTAACATTATATTAGCTTTAAAGGTTTATTAGTTAATTTATTTTAAATACTGCTATTCTAAATGAATGGGTTTGTGCTGTAGGATGAGTACAATAATTTAATTTGTACATTCCTTCATAGGCTTGAAGGTTAAGTTGTAATCGGTTTTTCTGAAAGACCAGGCTGACCTAATTTCGGATTAGCCAGTGTAACCCACGTGACTCTGTTTACTGGTTCGACGTGCAATATAAATAAGTCATCAAACCGTATTTATGTTTTAGAAGGCGTTTTATTAATTTATGTATTATAATTATTATGTAGACTTAGAAATTCTTATTACAACTACCAGTTTTAGACGTTATTCAGTTATATTGAGAAGATTAATTTATTTTAGTTAATCATTTGTTGGAATGACAGTGCTGTAAAAATATTCAGAATAATTGGAATAATAGCTGTACAGAATTACTGTGAATGCATTTAAAAACTACTAGGATTTACATTTAAAGGGATTGCTGTGAATTTATTTTGATATGGGATTATATCACAGTGATTCTTTTGTACTGTTAAGACATCAGTAAAGTATGTACAGAACATCATTCATAATAACTGAAATTCATTCGGATTACTGGATACTTTTGGAATTTATAGAACATTTGGGACGTTATGATTTCATCCATCATAACATAAGGTATCTTTATTTTTCATTGTGTGTTCTAGGGGGAAAAAATGATAGTTTCAATTATACAAAAACATCTTGGTTTTCTCTCTTTATGTTATATATTTGAAGACAAAATAGCTGAAATGAAGAATCTAGATGGTTCGTCTGAAATTTGAATATTTCAGAGATTTGAATATATAAGAATGAATACAATTGTTTTTTTAAATATAAATTTTATGTAGGTTCTAAAGTTTCTTATTCCTAGGTATTTAAATTTCATATGTCTGGGAAATTTATAGTCAGACCAACGTGGTTTTACTATGATATCTAAAGTAGACGACTTTGGTTCATATCCTAACCAGGAAGGATTAGATCCTTCAAAAAAGAAGAGCTGTTTGAACTTGCCAAAATATGATATTTCTGAAGCGAATGCTTCTTATTTTGATACATTATTCGGTGAAGAAGGGTATTCTTCATTAACATGCTTTTGGCTTAATAGGGAAGACTGTCGGCTCGGACAGGACATCAAGGGAATAACAGTGAAAAAATCCATATGGAAATTGAGTTAACAAAGCTTCAGCTTTAGCATAAAGTAATTTACAGTGCAGAGAGAGAGAGAGAGAGAGAGAGAGAGAGAGAGAGAGAGAGAGAGAGAGAGAGAGAGAGAGAGAGAGAGAGAGAGAAGAAGAAGAAGAAGAAGAAGAAGAAGAAGAAATCAAGAGAAATGTAAAAGGATGTAGGAGCAATGTAAATCAAATGCAAAAGATAGAGAGAAGAATGCAAATGCAAATACATGACGAAAGAGACTTCGTATCTCTTCCAGCTTTCGACATGAAAGGTTCTGTATCACTTGTTGTTGATTATGCCAAGCCTATTCCTATTATGATATTACGAGACATCGGGGCTTCTCAGAGTTTCTTATTGTCAAGTACTGTACTCTGTCTTTTTCTGAGAAGCATTCTTCTAGTCAAAGTGTTCTTGTTCGGGAGTAGAGTGTTGATTTGTTAATGTTTTTCTCCACTTTGTAATTTCTCATCAGACTTAGTCTTAAGAACTGTGACAATAGGAGTTTTTAGTTCTTTGTCCCTTGTAGTTGTTCAGTTTCTACTAAGTAATGACCTAGCTTGAGATACGGTCGTGATTAATCCATATGTAACTGACAAGCCATGTTTGGATCAAAGTGTTAATCCTACTGAAATTGAAATCCCTGATTAATATCCAGCTCTTGCAGTTACTAGATCTATGGCAAAGAAAACTCAGGAGAATATTGTTGATCAGGACGTTATTCCTTATTCCTTTAGCCGATAGTTGTATGGGTCAGTCTTTTAATGTCTCTTTTGCTCTTAGTATGGACCAATGAAGTGATACTGATAACAGTGATTCTCTTTTATTACTCATTCCCTTAATTCTAATCAGTGAGAAAACAATCACTAGCTGTCTCGCAGGAATAAGCGTGTCAGATATCCCGTTTTTGTTCTTCAGAGGGCTATTAACAAAACTGAAGCCACACAAGAGCCAACTTGTTATTCTGTGATAAATGGGGTCTTTATGAGAAAATGGAAGAAATTCTGAGGTACTTGCTGGCGCTGAGTTGTCAGTAAACTATCAAATTGCTGATCCTAAGTCATATCGATAGGACATTCCATGAAACCCCATTGTTTAAGAACTTGGGAGTCTGAAAGATTTATCACAAGCACTTCATTCTTTTTTATTGGCCGAAAATTAAAAGTGATGCTTCTAAATGTTGTAGATCTTGTCATTCTTTTCAGGAAAACCAATCAGAAGATACTTAATGCTCATCCGCAACTATTCATTCATTTGAAGAACAATATAACAATAATTTTTTGATTGTTTTTGTCCATTACAAAAGACCAAGTTAGGTAACCAATACCTGTTACCTTTTTAAGACCATAGATTCATAATAGCATTAATTGGCAAACCTAGAGGCTGTTATTCAAATGTTGGCATCAGTATGAGTAGATAAACAAAAAAGATGCACATCACACCTATTTTTTTGAAATTGATTTTGGAACAGATTACCTTTCTTCTCTGTTCATTTAAAACTAATGAAATGCATTGTATATTGTTTAATCTAAATATCTCTAGGTACATACTTTCAAAGAGACATTTCTGTTTTGTAAAACAAATGAAAACATGCTTTGAACTCATGACATAAATCTTTATTGCATGAACATAAACATGGAAAGAAAGTCCAAGACATTTTTAGTGTAAAGCCTAATGAATGCAAATGGCATAACTCATTATTTGTCTATCCATATATTTTGTTCAATCTCACTCACAGACATATTATCTTAAATGTATTATGTAATGTGGGTTAGTAATCCTGTATAACCTCAAAAAGACACAGAACATCAATAAGACGTAAAACATACAATGTGTCTTGATTAAAGTAATTATATTGTTTACTTTGAGAATTACAATTTCAGTATATGATGCAGTCTTACATAGGTGTTGATCTTTGTTAATACTAAACTAAATCTAATTTCTTTTCACTTCTGAAACCTCTGCAACTTGAGCAGAATAAATAAAATGAAGACAAAATTTTTTAAATATGAAAATCAAAATTTATATTAATGCATTTTGTATATATTGCTCATCAATTTTTTACCTTACGTTTAGTAATTAAAAATGTATATAGATTGTTTCAACATAAGGAACATTATCAATGTTTTAAAATCTCAAATGACCAAACTGAGCAATTTAATGTAAATAAACATTGTTGTAGGATATGAGGTAAGACAGATATATCCAAGTTCATGTAACTGATAAAATGACTGAATTTTATTCTGCATTAATTCCTTTGACACTATCATATTTTTTAATAAGTCTTTTATTACATTGATTTTTAAAGAAAACACTAATAAATGCACGGTTATGATGGCATCATGAGTAACAATTTTAATTTTCATTTACAATATTAATTTCAGAATTTCATGACGAATCCTACCCATCCATATCTTTATAACATTTGCATTTTACGGGAGGAACTATTTGGTATATAAACATATTAACAACTTGTCAGCTAGTTTAAAGTAAACAGTATCACATAGTCTTACCTGGCCATAATTTGTGTGCTTTCCATATGAGGGTCTGTATTCAGAGAACAGTTTGTGAGAGTAAAATGTACAGTCATGTAATACCCAATTACTTATTTCACAAAGTTTCCATACCATGGCATTTCCATCACTAACAACCATGTGACCACAAAGACATCGGTACTATCCGACCTTTTTATTCACACATTTTATGACATACTGAAACATGAAGAACTCAATGTGATAGCCAACAACCTGTACCATGTATTTAAAAACTCACTGGAAATATGTACATATTTTCAAAGCAGATGAGGCAACATTTTTTTTCTTTGATGAATAAATGTTATTTATTAGATTATATCTTAGATGGTGTTCACTCAATATAATGAACAAACACCCTAGGAATGAAATAATTGTCAGTGAAAAATATATGAAAATGTGGAGAGTTCAATAGCAAGTTTTGTTTTTCTTATCTAACAAGAAAAATGCATAGCCATCTAACTTTGTGCAAGAAACTCAAACTATCAGAATTATATAATCAAAGTTTCTCAGCAGTTACTGTATGCAACAACTGTCTGTTTGTACAGGTTTGTCATCTGAAAATGTAGAAAATATTTATTATTGATAAAAGAATATCTGACAATGAAGAAGATAAAAAGTTAATAAAATATGAATATCTGGCTGACCTATAAATAATGCCAAACTGGCAAATCTTCAAATTGTAATTGCCAGATTCAATGCTTTCATGTAATAATCAGATAAACTAGTCTCTTGGATATCCTTTTCCTTACAATTCGGCAGATAACATGGAACCTCATAAAGAAATTTTATTTCTCTGTATTTTGTCCATCTGAAGTAATTAAAAATGCTGGAAAAGTTGCAAATTGTCAGGCATGATAATACAATAGACACAATTTATTTTAGAGTTTCTCTATTATCATCATTTTGCTGATCCTGCTAATTCTGTGTGCTTGTTTTTTCAAGGGTTTGCAAGAAGGAGTACTTTTAACTTATATATTACCTAGAGTTACTTACCAAGACCAAATTTTTGAGTAACCTCCTGTTCACACACTGGGCATCGTTTATATCTTGGACTGCATTTTCTGCACGTGACTTTGTGACCACATGGTTTAAAGCGGACATCAGCGGTGTTTGTCTTACACAGATAGCATGGCAATTTGGACTGCTTGAATATTTGTTCAGCAACCTTAGCTGTGTTAGGTCTTTCTGTTAGCTTAATTTTCACTTTGCTAAATCACAGAAAAGTATACTTGTCAAGTGCATTTATAGATCTGAAAGATATTATGCAGCAAAAAAGTGAAATAAAGAGATCAATTGGTTGATTATCCCTCTCAGTACATGACCCTAGAAATTAGATAGAAGAAAGCCAACCTATTCTACACTACTTGTCAAGTGCATTTATAGATCTGAAAGATATTATGCAGCAAAAAAGTGAAATAAAGAGATCAATTGGTTGATTATCCCTCTCAGTACATGACCCTAGGAATTAGAAGAAAGCCAACCTATGCTACACTGATCGTTCCCTACTACATTTTTCTCTTCAACGTGAAACATCCTTGAATATCAGTCCATATTTTGAATGCATAATAAATTATGCATTTACAACAAAATCTGGAGATAAATTATTAATTACAAAAATGAAACAAATACAATATAGTATGACATTTGTTCTTTAAAACTGAATTTATACTTTTAATATGCCAATCTCAAAAATAAGCAAAAGCAGAAAAACAATCTGAACCAAAATTACTAATGGTTAATATAAGCATGAACTTATTTTTGAACAGCTGTACATATGTTTGGAATGAACAGTATTGACAACATAATTATCATAGTAAATAATTAATGTATAACTCATACATTCCTTTTTCTACTTTAATGATGAAATGTCTAAGTATGGATCAACATTTCATTTATACTGAAAACTTTTCAAATTGTTAACATCTACCATCTAACTCATCAGGACACTATCTAATTAACCTCTATTTTAAGGGATTGGAAAGCAAGCAATTGATTATGCTTACATTCGATTAATTTCAGTATTGTCACATTGCATTCTAATCCATTAAATAACTTTCACTGGGAGAATCCCTGACACTCCTCTAAAACACATGGCTGATCATGCTTATATTTCCCTGATTTCCATAAATACGCTTAAAGTGCCTTTTGTATTGAAACCAAGGTGACTATATTTGAAAGAAATACTCTGAATGATTTTTCAAACTGTGTAAAAGTTCATGTTGGGTAGCAACAGTGAGAAATATTTAACGATATTTGCTGTCTATGCTAAATTATGCTTATTTATGAAAACAGAAAAACACGGCACTGACACAGGTGATAAGAGGTATAGTGGATTGCCAACAGTGGCTTGTGACAAAGAAGTTTAAACTTACTTATTTTCTGCAAATGTTTGGACGGTTTGCCGCAAACGTTCATTGATACATATCATCAATGGTGTCAGACCTTTAGAATTCATAACTTCAAGACTTGCTCCATGTTGTATTAGCAACTCAGCAATAGTTACTCTTTCATTGTCCTCCGCCAGACTTCGCAACCCAAACAAAGCTAGTACCTGTGGTGACAAGATATCCAAGTTTAGACTGTAATTTAGATAATGTAATAATTTAAATGATTCTACAATAATATAAATATCAAAAGTTGTTAAAGTCAAACATTATCAATAATGTTAAATACTTTGTACTGTGTAATATTCAAATAAACTACAAAATATAAGAACTCTGTTCAGTCTTTCATTCTGTGCCATCATTAATAATTTTATGACGTTTATAATTATACACAAGTATTTTGTATGAAAGGTTTTACATTTACATTACAATGACAATGCAAACTCTTTTAAATATTTGCAGATAACTACACTCACTTTAAATTGAACCCATTCTTGAATCAGATGGCCTAATATTCCAAACCTTCAACGAACCACAATCTGGAATTTAGTTTATGAGATACTTTACACTTGTCATCCAAAGGCCACTGAAGGTCAGGTTATTTCTTACTTCTGGATTTAAATGTTTGTGGACATGCTGTCTGTATGATACTTTTCTTTACAGAACACATGAAAAACATTTGGTTTTTTTGTCATGGTTTTAGTATTCCCAATTTAACTTACATTAGGGAGAGGGGAGGAAAGGCAAAGAGAGAGTAATGATTGCATTACTCGAAAGAAGCAAACATACCACATTATTTCGCCGACGTCCGGCCATACAAAGATGCAAAGGTGTATTGCCATCTTTGTCCTGGACCTCCCATGAAGCACCTGTTGTCATATTGCAAACATATAATTTTCAGTTTTGTGCTGTCTCTATTTGGACTGGGCAGTCAGAATTGGCTTTATTTTTATCACTGGATTATTCTATCAAAAAGGGCACACAATTCATGATGATTTATTTTCTTACACTTCAGGGTACCTCCTAGTTAACATTTGCTTACATGCTATCATGATTTATTGTCATGTATTATTTTCCAAGGATCAATTAACTCATTTTCAGAGCAGTATCTCATTCTGCTTAAGGTCAATTTGTTCTGATCACTTAAAAAAATGCAGTTGCATCCATATCCACAAAATTAAAACAATATAAATAAAAATAAGATGAAATAAACAGTGCAGAATGAGAAATTTCGGTTAAAAGATAGCATAAATATAAGTACATTTTGAAACACAATAAAATATAATAAACATACTGGCTGGACAAGCTATATGAGGAAATGAATATAAAGAAATGATATCTCCAATGATATCACAAAGAATGAGCAATGATGCACCCAGTTTAAATTTCCTCCCACCCCCACTCTCGTTTGCAGGTAACTCAAGAACTATTATAGTTAAAAAGTGTTTTTTTAGGTGTTGGTTATTATACTCACCATGTGTAAGAAGAAGTTTCACCATATCAAAATATGCTTCCAGAGCGGCTAAGTGGAGTGGTGTCATTTTGTTGTTATCCACCTTATTCACATTTGCACGTCCCTTCAAAAACAATGTGTAAACTTATATAATAAAGGTTCCAAGACTGCACAATCCAAATCAAGACAAAAAAGGATTTTTGAAAGTCTGTATATAGCTAGGTATAACATTTTCAGCAGGTTTTGTTGTGAAAGCTCCTGCCCTTTGGTTTTCAATACAGTCACCTTCATGAAAAAAACTGCATTTCAGACAGTTTCCATCTGGTCTTCTTTGATGACCAATCAGGTGTTCTTCAGTATTGACAAGATTGCAATTGTTTCTGACACATGCTATGCATTGGCAGTCAAATAGTGTAACCATCTGTTTATGCATAAACTGTAGAGATGGTTAATCATTGTCAATGAACCATAACAGAACCATAATAACGTAGCTTATGAACAGAATTATCATATATTTTCATGTATCTACAAAATAAAAATACCATATATATATTTTTATGAATTGACTGCTTTTTCGATGTTTTGATTGAATGTAAATGGTCACATGATACTGATCTGGAATTTTTTTTACAGATCGATAAATTCTGCAGACTATTTTTGGTTCCCTGTGTCCAGATCATTTGATTTGAAGTTTTATGTATATCAACTCTTTACACCCTAATGAAAACAAGAAGCTACCACCCACCCACTCCTGTGATTTTCAATCAAAAATGACAAACCACAGATTAAAATCTACCATTTGAAGTTAAAACAATGTAATTGCACAGACCTTCCTGCACTCCAATACTCACCCCTTTTACCGAAGAAGGCATATGGTAAGATTTAGAAGCCAATCTTCCAAAATTATTGCATTTCATCTTGACAACATGTTACAACAGCAATTATTAAAGGTCAGGGTCATGTCAACAAAGGGGTCTCACTAAAAATGGACACGATTTTGCTTTTGAAAGATTGAAATGTGCAGAAAGTAACAATGACATTGCTATAACAACATGTGCCATATGCAAACATAATTTTCCAAAAAAAGGAATATTCCTGGTTTAACCGAAACCACCATTTTTTTTTGTATACTATGACATTCTATCCCATATCACTGTATAAGGAATCAATGAATCTTGGCTAGCGAAGATAGGGCTATGTATTCCATTGGAGTTAAGAGGCTAATGAAAGAAAACTTTGAGGTACATAAATTGATTAAATCTGCTGATCTGATGATAGAAAGGAAGCAAATTGGAATTATAAGGATTAAATGATCATGGTTGGGCATTTATTGATGTGTAAATTCTACCTAATCACTCACAAAATTTGCATAAATTCTTTTCGACTTTATTTAATTTGTGAGTGATTAGGTAAAATTTACACATCGATAAATACACAACCATGGTCATTTAATTCTATAATATATATATATATATATATATATATATATATATATAACTTCTGCATCAGATTAGCATACAAACTGCACAAACTTCCATTATTTTCCCTACAACAATAAAACTTGGTCAAGCAAAGATCCCTGGTTTGTAACAAAATGATACTTTGCCAGCATGAAAATAAACACAGGATCTCAAAGGAAAGAAACTATTTTCTTGTCAACTATAATATATATAAAAATTTTTAAATTCAAAATGAAAAATTTCATGTACCATTGGATAGGTGCATCTCTAAATATTTAGTACTGTGTTTCGTAGGATACTGATTCTCAGATTGTAAAATATTTAGTGATCTGAGGTTTATATTTCCCAGCTCTGACTGGTTGGTTGTGTATGTCATAAACATGTAAACATTTACTAGAAAAATTGGTTGATAACCATCTCATACCTACATCCACGTGATATGTCATGAAGAATCTGCAGTTTTAGTATGGATTAAATTAAATTGCATTTCCTGATATCTAGTATTCACAAGCATGAGACGTAAACTCTCTAATAGCTAGTTTAATCAAGAAGGATATCAGATTATCTAATAGGGTGTACATTAATGCACAATCAGTAAGCAAAAAATCTGTCATATTTTGTATGAACTTATAATGAAGCACGGCTTGAAAAAGAGGTTGTTTCCATCACAAATCACTTTAATAATCAGACCGTGATGGAAGAAGAAATGCATATGTAGAGAATCGAAATGAATGTTCAACATATACATATTTTATACCACAAATAGTATACTGCAAATGGCAAATATTTTCAGCAACATAGTTTCATCATTTGCTTACATAATAGACATGATTCTATCTGCATATGTAAGAGACACAATACCATTTGCATATGTAATAGACATGGCTCCCTTTGCTTATGTAATAGATAAGATTCCATTTGTACATATAATAGACATGATGCCATTTTCTTATGTAATAGACACAATCCCATTTGCATAGGTAATCAACACAATCCCATTTGCATATGTAATGGACAGGATTCCATTTGCATATGTAATAGACATGATTCTTTTTAACTTTTACTTTAATATGCAAGAAAGACTTTGAAGTGACAACTGCCCTTACCAGACAAAGCCATTCCGTGTTATGAAACAATGAAGCAAAAACTGCCATAGGAATTAAAAATGTAATACCAAATATTTATGAAAAAAAAGCTGTGTTGCACATATCTTTGGAATTACTTTAAACTTAAAATAATATAAAATATTACTCATGGTAAAGCCATACACATACCTTGACCAACAGAAAATTAGCTTCATTAAGGTGATTATTGACAGCAGCAATATGTAGTGGTGTGAATCCTTCAGAGGTGCTAGTATTTGTAAGGTCTTTATTTCTACCTAAAAGTTTGTCCACTGCCCTGGAAAATGGAAATATAATTACACACACACAAACATCTTATGAAATTTATTCAAACTTTAAATATCATTTTCATCGCCATTAACAATGTTCATAACTGTAATGATCGTCTGACGATAGGCACAATACCATTAAATAATTAATACATATCTCGAGAAACATTTTATAGCCAAGAAAGGTCCATCTTTAAAAAAAGATAGGAATGAAATCTTTAATCTGATAATACTTCAATTCCTAAAATAGACTTATATCGATTGATTGTTCTTCTGGGATGGCATTAGCTAAAAATATCAAATTCTTCTGATACTCTTCAGGAAAACTTGTACATTTAAAATAAAACTGTAACTAAATGAATTCAAGTCTGATAACTATTCTGAGAAAACATATCTTTAAAGTGTAGATCGTTTATATATCAAGTATCTATTGGTGAGACACCATGCCCCTCCATCAACCTAAACTAATCCCCATAAGCAAATATAACTTACAGTGCATGGCCTTTAAGGACAGCAAACATAAGTGTGTTGAAGCCTTTATTATTGCAAATGCTCATGTCCAAACTTTGGTGTTGAATTAGTAATGCTGCAGCTGTGTCATGTCGCTGGTTAATAGCATCGTGAAGTGGTGTGTCACCTTCAATATCCTGAAGTGTGTATATATACATATCCAGATTTCAAGAACAAATGTTTTACCAGTTAAAAAACTAGAACTGAAAACCTTGACAGTATTAGTGTTATGATGAGTTGAGCATGTAAATTAATGTTAAGATGAGTTGAAAGTACAATTTAGAGTAGACGATGCTAGACGGTGAACTTACTGTATAAATTTGTATTGTTTACATTCTTCTAATAAAACCACATTGCAACTTTGGTGTTGACTTAGGAAGATTTTCATATTCAGTTTGAAAATAATATTACACTGTGTCAAATAAACATTTTTAAAAAATTAGCAATCAAATTATGGTGGGAAACATGCATTTACTGCAAGATAAACTCACTGTGAATATTAGATTTCAATAATAAAAAGTGTTACAGCAAGATGGGGAGAAAATACTGCCAGGTGGAATCAAAGAAAACATTCTAAACATACAAAGTAAAGCATATTAAAAAAACCCAGCTTCTCAAAGCAGATTATGATAATGTCTACTCTTCAAGTGTACCTGAACTAGAAAATTATATACCTACCTGGATATTTATATCCACTCCACGGTCCAGGAGAACTTTTATTACTTTTGCAAGATTCTTGAATGCTGCAAAATGGAGCGCCGTCCTGTTGAGTTTGTTTTTGATGAAGACATCAGCCCCTTTATCTATAAAAAATAATGCTAATTCCTCGTTCTCTCTGAAAATAAGAAATATGTTATATATGCAACAAAAATATTATGGAAAAACAATAGCTAGAGTCAATTATGTAATCACACACACAGGCAGGCATACACACACATTAAAAATATATATATATATATATATATATATATATATATATATATATATATATATATATATATTGTGATGGCCAATCTATCTCCTGATAATACTACATTGGACTGAAACCAGTAATGAGTATGTTTCTTACCAGCTGACCAAATAGGGCAGAATGAAGAAAACTGGAACTCCTGATTTCTTTTCAACCATAACACAAGATGATTTATTTATTCAGAAACATTGAATAAAGATGCAATTCATAACTTCGACAGTCTTGCTGTTTGTATAGAAAGTCAGATTATTGTCTTGAAGTAAGATTCTTTATATGACTATCTCACACAAGGTCAGGATGTACTACTATTTATTCATTATATTAATACCTCTTTTTATAAATGAAAATTATATAAGATTTACTTTCTTTTGATTCAGTTGCAATAAAGTTAACTACAGAAGAGAAAATAGGGCTTGACTGTAACATGTGAAATGTACAATATGCATGAAGAACACTTAGTTGATTTTATACTTCAATTATGCCATAATACTTGTTTGAATTGAATTGATATAAATGGAAATAAACTGGTTGCTATGTAGGTGAGGTTTAACACTCACAATGACTTAGATAAGTAGTAAATTATATTTTTAAAAAAATCATAAAATATTTTTTAGATGTTGCTAGATTAATCAGCATTGCTGAAATAAATTTAGGATCATATTTTAACTTTTTATGCAAATGCTGGAATTATGTCTATCAAGTGTTATAGTAAGCAATTACTAAATTGGATTGAGAATGTCAGATCGTTGACGATAACACTCACAATAACTTAGACATTATATTTCCTTAAGAACATTTTGGACCTATAAGAAAATGAATTATATATTTGCATAAAAATGAAATTTATCTGTATTCATTAACATTTATAAAAATACTTAAATAAATAAAACTAATACATAAATAAAAGTATTGGACTGTGAGGACAACACTCACTTGACCATATAACAGTTCTTATAACAAACGCTATAACAATACCTTGTTTGCTTGTAAAATAAATTAGAATGAATAGAACTTTTAAAAAATGTTATTGTCCAAAATATTGCCTAAAAACACATAACTATATACAGAAAAATAATAAGCTAAATAAAACAAAACAAAGAATAACTAAATAAATCTCATAATAACTGTGACTAGTTTGAGAGCTTTTGAGCTGACTGCCCACAATCATAAGTGCATTGAAGTGTGTTTACTTCTTATATACTTCAGACATAACCCACAAAACTCACAAACAGGGCCCACAAAACTCACAAACAGGACTTACAAAACTCACAAACAGGACCCACAAAACTCACAGAACCAAAACAAACACAGAAGTCATAAATTTTGTTACAGTATTCAAACAAATATGAACTAGTATGGCAATGGTACATTTAGTTAATTTTAATAATAATAATATAAAGAAATTACCAGCTCAATATTTTATGTATTACTACATTATGATTGTATTGCCACAAAAATAAAATCAGTTTGTTTTTTGTAGAACATATTGTGTTTACATTGTCGCTCAAAGCAATGATTCCGAACCTGTGTTAAGTTAATATTACCAAGGTAGACAGCTTGAAAAGGAATGTCAGCATGTGTTTGAACCAGGGGAAAAGAAAGAAGAGTAAATCAAAACATAAATACCATGACAACAAAAACTAAACAATAAGGGCCATAAAATCACATCGAGTACACATCATACATTCTTAAATGGTTAACTAGAAATAGTAATTTGTCCAATTATAAATGATGGCAGCCACTGGCATTGATACTATGTTTTGCTAACTAAAACCATAGTGACAATACCAGCTAACAATTATTCCAAACTGTAAACAAGACACAGAATCATACAAAATATTAATGTTAACTCATTTTAGATATTTGCAAGTAATGGATTAATTAATAAAATAAAGTCCAGAATCATGTGGCATATATGAAGAGTGTCTACTGATTTCAAATGGTGTTTCTAAAGCTGAATGATTTATTGTTTTGATCTTAGCATGGTAGGTACATGCTGCCATAAAGACTGCAATGACAACATTTTAATCACTCATCCTATCAATTAATTCGTCCACTTTGTTGTACCACTCACCCATCTAAACTAAACATGAAAGGGGTATTTTCTCCCTGTATGTCCTTGACTTCTAAGTTGGCCCCAGCATCAAGCAAAATACGAGTAATGGAGATGTGCCCTTTATGTGCGGCCAGGTGTAATGGTGCCACTCCTCGAAGTAATATATCCTTCTGCAATCACATCATGATTAGACTAATTAATTCAGAAGTATACAAACATTATGCTCATGAAATAGCAACATTTTATCCAAAAAGTAGCAGATAAGAAATTGCAGAAACAAAATGATCTTGGTAAAGCACGTCATGGTAATTTGGAGCCAAAATAAATCTTCAGAAGCAGAGAAAATATGAAATATAGTGTGAAATTCATACACATCAAGATGATTAAGGTGTGTGTCAAATGTTTTAATCCAATCCATAACTGTGTAGTACATTTGTAAATATTACTAACCAGCCCTGGGCTCTGGCTCAGCATTTTCTTCACCGTCTCTTCATCTCCCTCCAGAACCGCACCACAGAATTTCCCAGCAATCTCCGTCTTTGCAGCTGACTGCAGGGTCTCCAGTAGAGCTAACTTCATCAGCAGCCCCAGAGCAGCCCCAATATCTCCATCATCACCTTCTTCTTCGCCTTCAACATCGCCACCTTGGAAAGAATCACGATACAAGAATATGGCAGCCTTTCAAAACTTGCTAAGTTCAAACATGTCTCTTCCTCCCTATATACAGCAGCATACACAAGTATCTCTTTCTATCAGACACTTGCAGGTTATATTTACTAAGGAAAACAATCAGCTAAAAGGTTAATGTCAAGCGCATACTGAGCTTAGGGAAAAATAATATGACTTGGACAAAAATAAGATAACAATTTTGGTATATCTTATCCAAAAATTGATAAGAAAAATGTGAAAAAAAAAACAAAAATATAATGTGAAGTTGTAAAATACTGTCATGATGTTCCAAAATATGATTCTGTAAAGAATAAAAATGTTTTCTGATGCTTCAGTTTAAAAAATAAATGATCACAGATCATACTTTCACTTTGTTGATCTTCTTGTTCTTCATTCATTTCTCCATGGGAAGGAATATTGCCTGCCCCTTGTCCTGATACCGGAATAAGACATCCAGGATGGAAAACATAAGATTTATCCTCAAATGTCACACCAACATCTCCATCCCTATCAATAGCTGTGATTTTTCCAATCTTTCCACATACCTTTCAAGATATGAACATCAATTAACTTAGGGTACAGTATTCAATTCATACATACATACATACATACATACATACATACATACATACATACATACATACATACATACATACATACATACATACATACATACATACATACATACAGACAGACAGACAGACAGACAGACAGACATACAGGCAGGCAGGCAGGCATACATACATACATACATACATACATACATACATACATACATACATACATACATACATACATACAGACAGACAGACATACAGGCAGGCAGGCAGGCATACATACATACATACATACATACATACATACATACATACATACATACATACATACATACATACATACATACATACATACATACATACAGACATGCATAGATACATACATATGTGTACTTAAGCAATATAACAGAAAAAGCAAAACCAACACATTTAGTAAAATTCAGCAAATAATAATTTATGAATAAAAAACTTAAGAGGGACATACATTTTTGTTAATTAAATTCAAAATAATCAAACAAGTTCTATCACAAGTACAAAAGTATAGTGTTCTGAATGAATTCCAGGTCTTGATTGTGCTGATGTGCCAATACTCTTGAATATACTTATAGCAATAGTCTTGATGCATCACAACCCAGAATGTCTTTGAATGAATTCACAATTATCCTAAATTAGTGTTTTAGTTCCAAAATGTCAATGAGTTTTTTGTAATACCAAAGAATAATATAAATAATTTTTCTCACATTATATCAGAACATAACTCAAAATGAAAGGATGATATCAGAATAGGAATGAATAATCTTGTTAATTTTGACCTGTTATATATCACTACTTGAATGCTGCATAAACTTATTTTGTACTGTGATATGTGACTGAATTCTCTAAAGTTTTATGGAAGTGTACTCTAGTCAGTGTTTCTAAGTGAAAATTAAATTTTGGTCCACATCATTGCACCCATCAAACTTATTGCAAACGGATGAAACTTCCATATTCGCTTAGAAAATATGTATATTTGTGTCTTTGAGAAGGAATTCAATCCATTTCCTAAACGAACTTTATTCATATATATATATATATATATATATATATCTGTATGTACCTCAAGAATTTCCTCATCCCATCCTGCCCGTTTCTTCTGAAGCAACTTTAATGTATCTTTGTCCTCCATAATACGTACACTGTCACCAACTGCATGATCTGGAACCTGTGTAGAATGAACAGTCAAATACATTGAATATATAGTTTGCTTCATAAAGTGAAGGAAATCAAACTATTAGATTCTAGGCATAGCTTTTTATATTTGTGATGGAATGGAGTGGAAGGTGGAGTTTGCTTTTCCTTAAACTTCCCTAATAGTTTTCTGCAATTTTAAACACAATTTTAAGACATATTGTGTCATGTATAATTTATAAGAGCGGTTTTATCTTGTCATTGACAGAAATTTTAATAGCGAGCATTTTCTAGCTGAACCTTCATGCACAAATCTAATGATGAAAGTGCTGTTTGGGGTGGAAAGTCTTATTTTGAAATGGTGCATTTTCCTCCATATTAATCATTGCTTTACCAATGCCCTGGCCAACATATCCTCTCCATGTGATATCTTGCACTTGATCCTGAAACAATTTACCTACCATCTCATGTCATATCTCATATGGTTTGTTCCTTAAATGATTTTAAAATGTATTATGATGTATCAAATTGTGTGAGTTTTTCTTCAGGAAAACTAGTATGAATCCCAAGTGTAAATTTAATTCAAATTATATGCTAAAACTGCAACAAAAATTCATATACCTTTGTAACAGTTGCTGGGTTCAGCCGCCATTTTTCTCCATCATATTTAACGTAGATATCTCCCTCCACTGAGTATGATTCAACTTCTCCTATATCGCCTATACACTGAAATATCAAGAATGTTGAGGTCTGTGTTTTGCGTATTAATAGATTACAAATGTAAAAGGGTGATTGTTTATTTTATGCACATCACAGTGACTTGTCATGTTCTATATTCATCCTTTGATGATACAAACTGTATTGGCATGGACGGAAAAAGCACATATCAGTTTTTAATGAGTTTTCCTCATACGCATGTAGCATTATTAAAGTAAATGTTATGATAAATTATTCATAGGTCTGTTGGATCCAGGAATTTGAGACAAGGCTCAGCCTATAGCAATTAAATAGTGACCATGTACCTAAGCTTGAAGCAAATGAATTGAAAAACTCCCATGGAAATATTACAGAAGCCTCCACTGCAAACAAGCTGTACCTAGTTAATGAAATGATGGTTTGTGCACATCACTAACCATCACCCACTATCATATGATTTATTACAGGCAATAAAACTCAAAAAACTTATTCATGG
This sequence comes from Potamilus streckersoni, assembly GCA_016746295.1. Lineage (NCBI taxonomy): Eukaryota > Metazoa > Mollusca > Bivalvia > Unionida > Unionidae > Potamilus > Potamilus streckersoni. Next base: position 145,260 of record JAEAOA010002091.1, read on the forward strand.
CTAAAATAATCCCAAGTTTCTAGAGGTTTCTAGTTTAGTGAATTTGAACAAATAATTCCATAACTGTATCATAATGTCGTTGATGTGGTTCCGTTTTGCCAAGCACTCTTTATAATCACTAATGTGACTACGCTCTCCACCATTTTCTGCAACGTCTCTATGTTTCTGCAGTATCATTCCATTGATCATTATCACAAAAATGGGTGATATGTTGCTGAGCTCCTTTATCACAATGGCATCCTGTATGAGTTTTCACAGTTTCTGATTAACCAATTAACAGTGAGCACAAGTCAAATGTTCATGAAATTGTGACCTGGTATGACCTTTCAAGCTGTCTGAATGAGTAATTAATTTTTCTCGTTCAAACACAGTCACATAGCGATGAAATGGACACTTTCATATGTGACTGGAGATTACAATATTGTGACATTTTTTGTTAATATGTACTTGCGAATAACGAGAAGAAACTTCACACAGACATGGGTGATAAAACCTCTCCACCCCATCCCTCACCCTAGCGGATTGATTTACGTGGCTTGTGATGATACTCATCGATGATTTTCCAAGGACTTTTACAGAAGATCCATGAGTAGTTCCTAATAGTACTGATGATCACGACTGAGAAAAGTTCAGATAAAATGGTTTAAATAAGAGAGGGTATAGTTAAAATAATTAAAGTACGCAAGTCACATAAGATGCAGATATTGTATGTGCTCTGGATAGTTCTAAATTCATACCCGACTTTTACAGCAGAGATAATGAAATTTAATTGGTTAAAATTGTATCTGAAAGTTACTGTTTTAAAACTATGACCTTATTACTTAATGTACTCTTTCTATTTTATTTTCATTTGTCAATAATGAGAACAGAAATAAACTCAATTACAAAAATACCAGTACATGGTTGACAATATATGTGTATCTGACTGACATAGAACTTGGGTTGAAGCAACAGAAAATCACTCTTGTTTACCTCCTCCATTCTTGCTACCCAGTCACTTCTCCCCTTCTGCATGGCACGAAAAGTTTCCTTGGGCAAATGCACAAAAACTTTGTCCCCAACCTTGAGAATGACGGAGAACCGTTCCCACTGCTCAATCACTTTCAAATCTGGAATTTGATAAAAACTGAACATTTAAAAAAATAATGATATGGTTCATAGAAAGTTCTCACACACTCACACACACACACTTTCACACCTGAGTTATGATAGAGAGCATTCTGCTGTTTAATAATTCACATATAAAGATAAGCTGATGCAATTACAGATATCTTTGAATGAAAATTGATACCTAACAATGACACAATTCTTATACTTTTTCCCTATCATTTGCATTTGATGATATTTAGCAATATGAAGCTTCAAAATATACATAGATGAATCAACTGCCAAACATTAGTTGGACAGAAATATATATCAGCTGCAACAATCACTACGCATTTAAGTAACCTTGATATTCATTGAGAGCGAAAGTTTGTGGAATATATACCATCTCAATGTCTATTCTGATATTTTGATCTTTGATTTCAGAAAAATATATCTCGTTCCTTTTCCAAGCATTGAAATACTTATAGATTTTATTAAGTGTTTACAAAAATTACAGCAGCATCCTCCTTTTAGGTGTACCTGAACAAGTTTATAAGAAGCAAAATCAATTTAGAGAAGTAGTCACACTTGATTCATTCATCTGAGTCAAAGCTGAATCAAGCTAGATATACAATATTCAGAATAATTCATTAAAAATATTTAATCTTGTGCAGATGTGCCAATCATAAATTTGATAACAGCCATCAAATGGACAAATTACACAGCATGTCATTTCAAGGGACATACTTATTTTCGCCAGATGATCCTTGTAGAATTCTGCACCTGGGGCAGCCTTGACACAAATGAGGTCCATTTTACCCAGGTATCCAACCCTGTATGTGTTTCGCTCCTTATTGCCCCACTGCACACGAACTGCATTCCTGTTGGATGAGTCCTTGCGAAAACTTACAAGGTCCTCTACAATTCCTTCTTTTCCTGCACCCCCTAAATGAAGGATAAAACATTTGCTAATGTATCAAATTTTTCTACATGTAAAACCAAAATGGCTGACTAAATGTGATGCTTTTATTATCTAACTGCAGAATTACCAACTTGCAGTGGATATGCTATTTTTGCAGATACATTTGAACAAAATGATATGTATCTTTGTATTATTCAATGGAGATATGGTCATCCTGGCGACAAATCACACATATTAGATACACACACACAGAAAAATATAAATATGTGTGTGTGTAAAAAATAACCGTAACTTTTATTTTCTGTCTATTTAAATTAAATACGCTTATTTTAATACATTAGAAAAGGGATCGTTTGGTAAATAAACCTTTACAACAGATGTGCTCAGTAAATCCAGTGAATGAGTGAAAAATACTTCTTAAAATTTTGTGACCATTCACATTTATACCTTATACTGGGAAGTTACTATCATAGCAATAATACTGATCTATTGAGATGGAAAGCAAAAAGTATAGCATTCATAAAGGGAATGCTATTTTACACACGTAACTGTACTGATAATATAAATTAAGATGTTTTCTGTATATGCATCTAGTCGACAGAAAACAAAAATGACAAACTATACACAATCAACAATACAGTTTCAAGAATGGAGTAGGAATTACTGACACATTTCATCTTTTACATTGTTTCATCAAAAAGTATTGAAGTCCAGGTAAATAGTTTTATACAGTTTTTGCTGACTTTAAAAAGGCAATTGATCGTGTCTACCAAAATGGTTTGTAGTTGAAAGTTTAAAAAATGTGTAAATGGCAAAATGTTAAATGTTTTTTGTTTTATGTACAGTGTATTTAGCATTTGAGGCATTTGCAGTAACTGCTTTGAATATGGGATGGGTCTGATACAAGGTGAAGTGATATCACCAAAACTTTTCTCATTATTTTATTGAAGATATGGAAAAATCATCTGTCTTCATGAAAATCTAACCAGATCATCTACTTCTTCAAACAAGCATGTATTCTAGGTCTCATTTGTCTTCATGAAAATCTAATCAGGTCATCTACTTCTTCATACAAGCATGTATTCTAGGTCTCATTTGTCTAAATGAAAATTTAATCAGGTCAGCTACTTCTTCATGCAAACATGTATTTTAAAGTTGTTAAAATTTTATCATTATTTATTTTTCATTGTGTGGTGGGTGGTGGGGAATAAAGAATGCGCACCATCCTGATTGCCATATTCCCAGTCTCTTCCTCGTTTAACTTTAGATGTTGGATAGATTCCCAGTGCACTTGATCGTTCGTGTTCACACCGTCTAGATAGGCGAACACTAAAATGGAGAGTTGTGTTTGGAAGTCATCCTAATATCCTGTGTTTCAATGATTAACACGATATAGCAAAATTGTTTGTTCCTGAATTTATAGCTTGATTTTGTTACACCATTAGTATCAACTACAAAAAAATTTAAATACGGCAACTAAATTGACAGAGGAAAAGTTAATGGTTTGATCTCGAGTGGATGTAATGTGCATACTGAGAAGGTTTTGTCTTTTTGTTGAGAAAAATGTTTTAGAAAATTACAAAATCAAATTTTCAAAATATCTGAATCAGTACAATTTCAAACATACTTTTAAATGAAAAGATCAGTCTCATAAAATGTATGACTGATTTACAAAACAATACAACCAAAGACAAATATTCTAGGATTTCAGTTCTAATAAGAACTGATCTGATTATGTTACCAAATTAACAATGAATACTTACGGCTCACAGCCAGGAAGGTCTATCCGATTAAATTCATGATTTGTAAAGTGTTCGTTATCATGGTAACAAGGTGTACAGAGATGAACATTTGAGCATTCTGCACATGTCCAGAGTGTCCCCTGGATCCCAGCCTCCCCACAAGCCTCACAGGTTGCTCTTGCATGCCTCACACCTAAAAGTACAATGCAAAATGTAAATAGTCAGACCAATACTTCAAGACCTATTTTTCTGCATAAAATCTCTAGTTTGTCCAGTTTGCATGTTGTCCTCTACCATAAAGTATATTTTATTTGGCATCACATCCAAAATAAAATTCGTGTACCGTTTGGTATGAATTAGCCTATTTATATGAACACGCCTACTGCTTTTATAGCTTCTGTATACATATAATAGACACACGCCTAGATATATAGGACGAAATAAGATCCTCACCTATTGTTGCATTGTCGAAGACCAGAATGTCATGCTTCCCGCCTTCCCCAACTCGACACAGAGTCTCGTTCCCAGAATCCCACAACACCGACACAGAGTTAACGCCTCTAATAGCCGCAACAGTTCCTACGTGATTGATACCGCCATCATTGTTGCCATAGTTCCAGTCGGGTCCACGTACCACTCTTATGCCCACTACCATCTAGATTAAAGAGATGTGTAGTACATTTATGAACATTGAATGGCGCTAGAAACGGAATTGCCATTTCAGTTAGTCATATTGTGGAACATGTAGAAGACATCATAAGAGGCCGGAAATAAGACTACTGGCTGTTGTGCATTATGGTAAGAAATAAATAATAATAATTCCAGAAATTCCGTGCTTTTTACCAGGGTGCTGGACACTATATAGTTCTCACCGGTCTTAGAGCACCTGAAGTGTTACGCATTTGTCAACCAAACATGAAAGTATTTCGCTGGAAATCATGCCTCACCTTAGTTTTATTCAACCAGACTCATTTAACTCCGTGATATCTTCGCCATATAATAGTCCAGTATGAAAATAACATCGGAAAAAAATACATTCCTCGTAACGCTTGAAGGAGGCTTTTCAAAAAATTGGAAAAGCAATGTCAATGGTGAATGAGATAAGGTGTTATTTTACGTACTGTGATCATAAGATGTCCTATGACTGATTAAGACACACACACACACACACACACACACACACACACACACTGCATCTGTAGTTTTCACTTTGCAAAATTCTCAGATTTTAAAAACTCAAATAAGGATAGATTGTCATGGGAGTTTCGATTCTGCAAAGTTTTACGTTGCATCTGCTATCATTAATATATATCAATGAAGCGTTTAACAAGACCATTGTACGGCGAAACTCTCGCATGACTACGTTATAGTCTTCATGAACGATAACAGTGTCACCTGAAAGCCGTTCGACGAGGCCTCCTTTTATATGCTTCTTTCAAACATATGTAATATAAATCTTAACTTTGATAACGATGTCATAGCCAGCGCTAGAAATGTGAAATCTAATTTATTGTTCACTCATCTAAGCCGAAAGTACATACATAATTGCTTATTAATATTATTTTAAATATTCTACTTAATCATGAAAAACAAATGTTTGAGTAAGAATAATAGCAATTAAGAAGTTATAGGTAAACTTGTTTGATATCTTCTAAGCAAATTAGTCATCGTATGATATAAAAAAAATTGAGATTCCAAGTTTTTTGTAAGATAGATATGCAAAGCTCTGAATTCGTAAATTTTTTTTTTAAAAAAAGAAAATCATATAAACTCCTACGTGCTATTCAAACTACAAAATTCCGACTTTTACCTTTATGTCATCTTTCCATATCAGCATGGATATTGACAGTGAGTAAAACTATCACGTTATACGAAATTTAAACTAAGTCATTCAAAGCTGTGAAGATATCGTTTAAAATATTTTTTGTAATTATTCTATCTCAGTTTTGAAAGCCTAATAAATTTAGACAGTCCCGAAATGTCACACAACATAGCTCTTTAAGTCAAACTTAAAATAAAGACATGTGTGTGTGTGTGTGTGTGTGTGTGTGTGTGTGTGTTTTGCAGGCTTAATGTAGCGTTAACAATTTTTCAGTCACATCAGGCATTTAAATTTTAGTAAATCAGTACACAATTTCATCAGCTAAAGTTTTAATGCTAAGTCTGCGCTTAATACATTAGATTGATCAACTTTATGTCAGGCTTGCATTTCAGCCAATCAAAACAGTGGGTTCTATTTAAATACGGACTTGAAGTTTTGATGGTCAAATCCATACGAGATGACAAGATTCTGGAGTTTTAAGTTAACTTCGAGTAATTAATTGCGTTGGGGGAAATACGAACGTCGTCGAATCATATGGTTAATTTCAGTTTACTCATGCAGCAGTCGCGAGAAATTACAGTTTCAAGAGTTTAAAAGTTAGTCCATTAGTCATAATTTTGTTTTGTTTTTTCTTTAGTGTGAACGCCAGAAGTTGAAGTGTTATGTTTCGAATCCACAACTAGAAGGAGCTGAGGTTCGAATTCCGATCTAATCAGACAGGATCAGCGGCCATTTTGTATCTCTGGGCATCATGTTTTACATCAATTGCCATGCTGCGATATAACTTTTCAGGTGCTGATGTGCCCCATAACATTAACCCATCAATCAGTCAATTAATTAATTATTCAGTAAGTATGTTCATAGCAAGCTTGATATTATAAATATGATGTATTTACCTCGTGTCCTATGAATAGGAAAATATGTCTTCCAATTCGCAAGGGTAAAATCCTCACGTTATGTCCTTTTGTCCTAACAAGACCTGCAAGTCATGTGACGATTTGTATATATCATTCAATAACAATTCTACACATAAGAAATTCCTGGAAAAGATTAACAGATAGAACACGAGACCTTTTCAGATCGCAGTTAATCAAAAGACTGTCTTAACCTGTTGATATACCTTTTCAAATTTCAAAGTATATGGAGCCAACGATAAATTAATTCCTGGTTGTCTAACACTTATTACCCAGCATATGTTCTAGATTTAGTCTATATTACTTCATGACGATGGGAAACGGTGGTTCCACATTCATGATTCTTGATATTTATTCTCATACGAAACACGATTTTAACGCTCATACCTTATGAAAATAGTCGCCCTTTGTGAAAACCTAAAAGTCTAAATGTCTAAAAGTGCGTGCATGCGTGTGTGTGTATATATTTTAAACCTTAGTTTTGAGGGTAAAACTCTTTTTTGGGGTATCTCTGTTTTGAGGTTAAATGCCTCGCGTATTCCTTTTTTATCGTCTTGATTCGTGTTTAATTTTTCTCAAAATACTAACTGTTATTATTATCTGGGATATATACAAAATCAACCCCTGTTCAGAAGACCGACACAGGCTCAGAAAATACGTGACGTATAGTCATTAATTTCAATCTGTTTTATCATCCAGAACGCATTGACCTTGGGTATTACATGACTAAACACATTGATCGCAGTTTGGGTGTAATATTGTTCCAGTCCTTTATGTTTAGTGGCAAATATTGATTTTTTAATAGAACCACGTCATATTTGAAAAGCACTACAACTGTGTTACAAATACACAAATACAGTTTGCCTATAAATGCAATGCACAGGTAAGCATATAATCAGGAACTTTTTAATGACAAACTGGACCAACCTAATTTATTTTACCGTATCTTACAGAAAGTAAATACATGTAGCTCGACATTCTTTTAAATCAAAATGCAACAAAGACGTAATTTGATAATTTGCCTTTCATAGCCATAAAATACACCTGTTCAACACTTATTCATAATTCTGCGCAATTATTTCTCTCAACAGCTCCTTTTAAATTATTGAACGAAGAAAACACTCTCTAATACGGACTCGTATAACGAAGGAGAAATATCCTTGTGCATGTCAGCAAATGTATAAAGAAACTAGTGCGGCGGCAGGGTGCAAAGTAGTAAGCTCATAGGAGAGAGGATATACGAAAATAGTTGGTCCACGTCCAGATAAGGTCCTGAAAAAAACATTTGCCAATCTATTCAAGCTTAGATTTTCAGTAAACTGGTTTTGACCCAAGACCCTCTGTCTCCACTCCGCATCCCCAGTATGTAGATATTACTTACTTGCTCTGAATATATATATATATATATATATATATATATATATATATATATATATATATATATATATATATATATATATATATATATATATATATATATATATATATAGTACACCAACCTTTTTGGTTAGTCCCAAAGTTCCAATACCAATCTTCGCTTAGACTATTCCTATTATGAACAATGATTAGAAAGAAACCCGGATGGAAAATCCAGGTATAGCAGTCTACATGCAACAATTTATATTTTCTGTCCTATGTGTTTGCTTTAGCTCGTGAAAGATCTTTTCCAAGGTCATGCATCGAAGCTCTTCAGGTTGACAAATATCGGCAAGGCCTCGGAAATCTTCGTAAAGCAAAAATGCAACGCGTAAATTGTAGGTAATATGAGCCCCGTCCGTTATTTCCAAGGGCTTAAACGGGTACATGATTATTGATCAGCTATAGACACGAATAATAAGGATCGGATATGACGTTTTTATTTCAGTATTCAGAACTGATTACACAATTGTACCGTCTACCACATGACTATTTTTGTCAGGCATTTAGTATGTATGTATTTAAACTAAATTGGCAACGATTTTTACACACAAGTTTTGAATACCATTGGTATTAGGACAGGAGTTATTTCCTATGAATAACTGCATCATGTAACTGATACAATAATACTAATTAAGAAAGAACAAAGGAAAACAATGGTGTATTATAAATCATTAAATTAAATACTTTAAATTGATTATACGTCAGATGTCTGACGCGCATGAGAGAGAGAGAGAGAGAGAGAGAGAGAGAGAGAGAGAGAGAGAGAGAGAGAGAGAGAGAGAGAGAGAGAGAGAGAGAGAGAGAGAGAGAGAGAGAGAGAGATTTTAAATCACAACTCAAGAACATGCCTAGCTTTGGCGTACACATTTTCTGTCCGAGGTATTGGAAAGCATTCGACTTCTTTCCCATTTTCGCTTTCAAATTTTATCTAATGCGATCATTTCAAAATTATTGAAAATAATGCAACTTAACAATGAATATGTTTTATACTGTTTTACGACATATTTCATACAAATATAATTATGCATAACTATGAATCGCTGCTTCATAATTTGTTTGATTATTGAAAGTTAAAATATTTATATGATGTAGAATAGTGAAATCAGTAAAGACTGAATCAAATCTTCAGATCGACATTGTGGCATGAGTATACAAAGTGTTAATTTCTAGGACAACGTAGATAATAACATCATGTTTTTAAATTGGGCCATTTCATAGTCTTTAGCCCTTAGACTGTTTACATTCTACTCAATATTCATAATTAAATCTAATAACCCATATACCTGCATATTTGCACACGACGAGCATATTTGTGCTTGTGCAGATTCATACATACATTAGGAAGCAAACCCTTCTCAGTGCGTTACGTGGATTTTAAAATAGGCATGAAAATTAAGAATTTATTTGGGTACCCTCAGCAATCATCATAATTTCCCGTGCACTCAATAACTATCATGTGTACGCTCTATAATTATCGTAACATCCCTTAGGCTGAATAATTATCATAACGTCCAGTACGCTCAATAATTATCATAGTGACCTATACGTTTGCTAATTATAAATAAGAAAATTCTGGGATGAAACCAAACTTCTATTTAGTTCTTTACATTTTTTTCTGACTACCTTTTTCAGAGTAAAGGTACCTCTAAGCAGCCTGTTTGTGGCTCACAAAATTTGTTTACTGTTTAAAGGTTTTGAGGAGCATCGTGGATTGAAACCATAATTTGTAGTGGGCTAAGAAATAAATAAAAAGCTACCAAAAAAAAAAACTCAGCTTAATCTTCCCAAATAGTTCAGAATAATTGCTCGTTTTAATTTAAATATTTTCCCTTACAGCTAGAACCAAAGTTTATTCAGCTATACGATATTGTTTAGGCCACAATTTTCCTCTGAGCTCATTTCGTGTTTACTTTACTTTTTTATTTCCTACACGACTGACAAAACCCAAAAAAACGAGAAACATAATAAGGATTTCATGACACTTGTTTCATTCAATCAATTTTTGAAATATCTTGATTTCAATCATTTTATACATTTTTGGAATTCATTTTCATGTTTTCTTTGTTTTATTTACCAAACAATATATCCACCAACCAATTCTACCAAACGACATACTGATTATCCACCAACCCATTATACCAAACGACATATGACTATCCACCAACCCATTATACCAAATGACAGACTGATTATCCACCAACCCATTATACCAAATGACAGACTGATTATCCACCAACCCATTATACCAAATGACAGACTGATTATCCACCAACCCATTATATCAAACGACATACTGATTATCCACCATGCCATTATATCAAAAGACATACTGACTATCCAACAACCCATTCTACCAAATGACATACTCACTATTCACCAACTCATTCTACCAAAAGACATACTGATCATCCACCAACCCATTCTACAATATGACATATTCACTATTCACCAACCCATTCTGCCAAGTAATATACTGATTATCGACCAAACCATTGTGCCAATTCACATATTAATTATTCACCAACCTATTTTACCAAATGACATACTAATTATCCTCCAACCTATTTTACCAAATGACATACTAATTATCCTCCAACCTATTTTACCAAATGACATACTAATTATCCTCCAACCTATTTTACCAAATGACATACTAATTATCCTCCAACCTATTTTACCAAATGACATACTAATTATCCTCCAACCTATTTTATCAAATGACATACTAATTATCCTCCAACCTATTTTACCAAATGACATACTAATTATCCTCCAACCTATTTTATCAAATGACATACTAATTATCCTCCAACCTATTTTACCAAATGACATACTAATTATCCTCCAACCTATTTTACCAAATGACATACTAATTATCCTCCAACCTATTTTACCAAATGACATACTAATTATCCTCCAACCTATTTTACCAAATGACATACTAATTATCCTCCAACCTATTTTACCAAATGACATACTAATTATCCTCCAACCTATTTTACCAAATGACATACTAATTATCCTCCAACCTATTTCTTCACCTGAACATGAACTTATGCATATATTGAATTCTTAGCGTGTTTCAAGTAATGCATTCAAATAATGGACAGATTTGCTATCGAAACGAGGTTATCTATACAAAATATATTACAGGAATTGCTTCGCCGTCGCCTAAACTGACCTTCGTTCTAAAATGATTTATTTTTCTTTGATACATAAAGAACTGTTTCGAAATATACGTGAAGTTTACTTTAATCTGATTTCATGCTCTTAAATTTGGGTGCAGTGCATTTACACTTTCAAAAAAAAAATCTGCTTTTGCACTAATTCTCGGGATGGCTGCAAATTTATGAAATTGTGCAAATCCGTTTGAATAGCAAATTTTGCAAACGTATGTAAACTGTTGTATGTCGATCGGATTTAAATAAAGAAAAAGGGTTGCAAATAGAGTATGATAAAACCATCGCTATCACTTTTTGAGAGAAACATTATCTTTAGCATATATGCTGCAAAAATGAATACTAATCATGATGTGAAGTATAACATTTGAAAAGTATGGGTGTAAATATGGATCATTAGGAATGGTATAAATGATAATATTTGAAAAGTACGGGTGCCAAAAGAAATCATAATGAATGGTGTAAAGGATAATATTTGAAAAGTACGGGTGTCAAAAGGGATCATAAGAAATGGTGTGAAGGATAACAAAAGTGCGAGTGTAAAAAAGAATTCAGAAGAAACAATTTGAAAATCAATATTTAAAACGTACGGTTATGAAAAAGAGCCAAAATCAATGATGTAAATCAGGTGGAATGATGTAGATGGCTAATATTAAAAACGACCTTGATTAAATGAAGCATTGAAAAAAATCAACAAACTTCATATTTTTTTTCTTTGTTATATAGGGTCTCTTATGTACAACTAACATCGGTTTTGTGAATTTTCCAGTTAAGGGGTCAAAAGGAACACTGAACGTTGTCATTCTAATGAACGTTTTCTACAAAAGTACCTCTTTAAGGGGAACTTATATGACTCCTATTCGGCTTGTTTCATAATAATTCACATTATTACCACGCCACAGACCGAGTTTACGAAATTTTCCAGATTCAAGTTTTGATATTGAGTATAAAAAAATCGTGTACAATATCAAATATTAAAAAGCTGAACTTTATTTTGTTTACTAATGTTCTTGAATGTAGCCATTTATGTTAATAAATACAAAGAAATCCAGTAAAATAATATCTGACGTTGACAGGACACTTAAACTGAAGAGTAATGTGAAATTGGACATGCTGATCAAAGTATTGTACTTTGTACGCACTGGGTTAAATAATAAGCAACGTCACGTGGTGGTGTAAGTCCGTACCAGTTAGAATACAGTAAATGATTAGGCGTCACCACTTATGAAACCCAATGAGTGTCATGTCCTGTTGTGAAATCCAGGTTAACAATGGGCTATAGATGTATCTGGTACCATCGATGCAAGTTCTTTTCGTGTAAAGACACCACAAAAATACTCTGATTTTATCATCGCAAATGAATCAAGATTGGTCAATAGTCTTTTGCGTAATCGACGATATCTTCCCCATGGTTTTTAAAGCCTTTTCATTTTGTTATTCCTATGTGACGACGGACCGCCTTTTTTCAAAGACAGTCCTGATGCTGTTCAGACATTCCCTAATGCTAGATGCAACTTGCACTTTTTATCATACGTTTTATGGATGGATCAGGGGACTTTTGCTGAGTATGAATATTGCTGAAAATTTGGTTTGCTTCGATCCAATAATATCCCCACTCATATCAAATATCTTTAAACTGGGCCATGGTAAAACTATATATCATTAATACTATATATCATTAATTTAAGCGCCACTTCTCATTACCAAAAAGGCAATCGCTGAATAAAATATACGCAGGAGTGAGGCTTGTGAACCTGACAGTTTTTGTTTAGCGGCCTCGTTCATAATTTTGCCAACAAAAGCGTCGTTGGCTGTGATATTACTGCTGCATTAACAAAGTTACATGGAACATCATTAAGTAAATATCCTGGTGAAATACGTATACCAGGACACAATTACTGTGTACCTATTACACGACTTGATATACTAATTGAGTTTACCAACCAATGAAAGCCATGATTTAAATGCAATTAATTCTACAGTCGGAGAAAAAATCGCTAGATTTGTGGCATGAAGGTTCAAGATTGCACTTGGTGACCATTAATAGTAAATTATATTCATACAAAACCAACAAGGTGTCTGAGCAGATTGCATTCAAAATATATTACAGTTCTCGAAATAATTGCAGAAACGAAGCAGCCGTTGAGAAATTGGCATGCGCGGTAGAGGTCCACGTCGCTACTCGATTATGATTGGCCAAAACAAGAGCATTGGCAAATTTGCATACACGTGTCCAAAAAAATTTCACGTGGCTGGTGTTATGACAAGATACCTAATGAAGTTCAGGAGGCATACCTTATTTCTTCCATATAATCATGTACTAATCGACTTTACAAACATGAAGATATTGAACAAGTTTGGTAGATTTACGTAAAAGTATGTCCATATTCATAATGAGTGTACAGTGAAAAGGTGACAACCATTCAAGAGGCACTGACAAAGCTTTTGGTGATAACGGATTATCATTATGGGTTTTTTGAAAATGTCTTCAAAGTATTCTAAATCGAACGTCCAAGAAATACCTGTCATCGTTATTGTTTTAATCGTGTACGTGTTTTAGTATGTCAATATGAGAAGGATTAATCCACAGAAACCAACAAATAGGGAACAGCTGGATTATGGCCCCCACCCACTATTGGTGTCAAGATACACTTTGCAATGTTTTGGGACAGAGGGATCATACCTGTCTATGTATCGATGACTGACCGTTGATCTTACACCACCAAGCAAACGCTCGATAAACAAATGCATATCGATGCCAGTTAGCATTTCCAACTCGAATTTAGTGTTTGATAGAAGTGCATCTCATGCATTTACCTGTTACGTGAAATAATGTACCGGATCAAATCTATGCACTTTCACAGCAGGGTCACCAAATGTCTCAATCACATCTGCCAGTAACAACACATCGCTGTTGAAATGCAAATTCAAGATAGTTGCTTACGTTCTTGCAATCAAACGAGGACAAGGCTATGCATGTTTTCTTAAATACCTTCTTTAGACAATAAAGATTAAAATGCTTCAATTAGTAGTAAATGAGTTTAAAAACAAATTAGTTCTAATCCCTCATGTATTAGCAGGATTCACTTCTTTACTTGTTACCAAGTCAATGTTAGTGGTATAAATACAAAGTAGTGATTTTTTAAATTTTCTTCACCTGAATTAAATGATAGCGATGAATAAAATACACTGTACGGAATCGATAAAATAATTATTCGAGTTTAAATTTTTTCGGTTATTTGGAATAAAGTTTATTGGTGCATTCGGCACTGAAGCAAGTTCTTGCATAATTAAATGGTCATGCTGTTCACGTATGTTATATAACACAAACGAAATTATGTTTTGATTTGGGTGAATTCGTAACTGCAAATTGCATGTGCTGTGTGTAATTCGTTTGTGTGGCAGTCATCATAAAAATTGGAACTTTCTGTTCCATCAAAAGGACCATCACCTATCCAGAATATAGTAGCCGTATCAAACTAATTAATGTCATCGCATTTTATAACCGTGTCAACTGGCTAATATATTTGCTTCTGAATCCATTTTACGGTTACCTCGAGCGATTTAGCAACACCTCAACTTACCCATTACCACTATGCAACATTAGTGGCTCAGTTTGTCAATCACATCTAATAATATTATAACAAAACCTGGACCAGACTTGTTTAGCTACTTGTGCTGTATTTGTTGTATTTGGTTGGTCCTTATCATTTACAGGAACGTTGAGACATTTAAAGTCAGCAATTTTCATTGCACCTCTGTAAAGTTCAAAAGGGTATTTTAACCAGGTTCTGGCATAATCGTACTCTATGGCTTTGCACTGATTCCAGCCCACTAAAAGTCATGGTCGTCAAGCAGTTGTTGGATGCTAAATACATGAATTGGAAATGTCTTACACATGGACTTGCAATATTGGTTAAGAAGAAGCCAATATTCTTTATCCATACATAATCAGATGATGACTGTATCACTCAGTACTTTCGGATAAATGCTTTTAGTACAAATTATAATATTAACATAAATATCAGGGTTAAGTTTCTGAAACTATTTTAGTTTGGCCTTATTAATCTATACCTTAAATTCTTAATCACCAAGGTAGAGTCCACACGTATTGATGATACTTAAGCAGCTGGTCTTTGTTTTCTTAGGCTGGATATAACGTGGATATGAACGCCCATTAAAATAAATATATCGTCACCATTATTACATGTGTTAGTCACCGCATATTCGTTGTGGTACATTACTCGATCAGCGAAATGGTTGGTATGGGGAAATATAATCGAACGTCTGTCATAATCTTGCATTGCTTCATTTTTCCAGCATTTGAAGAATTTTTCAATACCTACATTGATTTCATTATTGATTGCCTTGGTCTCTTTTCTGTTTAAAGTTGTAAAATCTTTTGCCATTTTTTGTAATAAGGCAAGTGGTTATGCTGATTGATTGCATTGAGAAAGCGTTGATATAGCATGCTTTGGTATATACATTAAAAATTAAGCCAGTTTATGTTGCTAAACTACTTTCAACGCTTTCCATTCATCTGATGGCTTATATATGTATTACTTTTCTCAATGTTGATTAGGGGATGAAACTCCATGCTCTGTATAATATCAGCCATGGTTTGTTTTCAGGGCAACAGTTTTTTTTTTTAAAATTAAATTAACTCGTAAACAATGTCTGCATCGTATGAACGTGGGCTTGAATCCTACTGCACGATCGAGTCAAGTAGGCTCCTATTGTGACTGAGTAATCAACATTGCTACAATTGGCTCGGTAACACCTTTAATAATAAGTCTCCTAAAGACATATTGATTCACTCTGATTTGGCAAGATGCCCAAAAATAGCAGTATGACTTTAACCTTACACCAGTGCAATGTGACGAGGTATAGTTAAATAGATAGGTCATTGTTATACTTATTACATCTGTACTAATCATTGTATGGGCTTCCACAGAAATGAAAATATAAAATATATCTCGACTGGACTTATAGTCGATAAATAGGTCCTTACTAAAGATATCTCTTATAATTATTTCCACCTTTTATGAGCAAGAAAATCACATCAAGATTTTAATTAGTAGAGCATACAATTATCCAAGGTAAATGTCCCAAATATGTTTTAGTATGCACAGAGTAAGAAATACAAACGTTGACGCCATTTCTCATGCTTGTATTGGAAAGGCACAAAATTGGAAAGACAAAATGTTGTGTTATATTCCTTTTTGTACTTGAGATATACTGTACAACATTTATGTCACGTAAGCGTAACTCCTTTAGCAGATTGAATTTATGATCGCATGTATGTAATAATTTCCTTAATTAGGGTATTTTAGTAGTAACAAGTGTCTGTGTTCCCTTTTGTCTCCTTTAGATCCCTTACACCCGTCATAGTCTCTAATCATATGAATTTCTTAGGCCCATGTGCGACTCGTGTATGTTGATCAGTATAATCATCCATGCATGTGAAACGTAGATTCTATGACGAGTATCAGTGTCCAAAGTGCTCCGAAAGTCACAAACAGCAATATATTCCTACTCTTTCGTGTTAGAGATATGATTGCATACGGTACCGATAGATGCTGCAGGCCCATCACTGAATTACTAATGCAGCTTTATTATTATTATCCAAGCCTCTTTAGACATTATTAGGCTTTTACTTTTGTAAATCTGATATGTTTTCTTATTTGTGGTCGCAGTTGTCTGTGATTCTCCATTTCAGCCACCACTGCTTTAAACTCAGCCGCGTTTTCCAATCGTATTGAGACTTCGCTGTGCTGCTGCAGGCAAGCAATAGACGCGTACTCGTGAATGCAGTCACATCGAAATTAATTTGCTAGGACCAGCTAGTACCGGACACTATCGATATAGCCCTAACAATAAGTCCGATTGATGCACCTATGATGAATTTTTATCTGCTTCAATTATTTTTTTACGTCGGTGACACCGAGTGTTTTTAGACAGTTCTTCTATTAATACTACAATCACGCATTTTATGTGCCTGACAGGCAGACCTTGTGCGGTTTCATCATCATTTTGTGTCAATAGCACACACACTTCTAGCCAGTTACCTTTTCCTACTAGTACAATAGTCACACAAATATAACACCTTCGTCTCAGAAATTATAAAATCTCACGCGATTGCGTGTTCTTTTAAAAGACACTGTTCACGCCTGCACCTTTTACGTCTAACGATCATCTTTATCCAATATCTGATACCCGAATAAGTACCTCCCCGTTAAATAACATTAAACTGCAGTTTACATTTTTTCAATGTGGTCAGGAGGTCTTCGTGATGCCCAGTGGCTTGTCTAATCCTTTGCCGTATTTCTTCATTCGTGACAGTCTTTGTATGAGACACTGAGGATCTTTCGGAAGCATCCCATCTATGTGACATGTATCCTTTTCTCTAAGTCAGCTGTTATGGTTCATGATTCACGGACATAGAGAAATATGGAAATCACCAGTGAGTGCAATAGTCTGGTCCCTGAACTGAGTGCGATGTTCTAGTCGCTCCAGGTGGGTTTTAATAAATTGCTATTTGTTCGTTTTGGAGCTCCTTGGGCAGATGCAGATTCTACTAGTTGCAGATTCTAACCCAATGATTGGTCACATGCGTGGATGACTAAATTGTTGAACATGCACGGGTCGCATATGAGCCTAAGAAACTTATGGGGGTGGGGGCTATGATGAGTGTCGGGTGCATAAAGTAGCCAAAAGGGACAAAACTGACAATTTGCTACTACTACTACTACTACTACTACTACTACTACTACTACTACTACTACTACTGTGATATATGAAGTAAAGTAGAATTCAAATAACTGTTACTACATTTAAAAGAATGTACTTTGAGCGTTACACTACATTAATACAACGTACAAGGAATACAACGACTCACTCGGCGTCATATAAACCTCTTATAATAGGAAATTTAAGATGTAGAAATTGTATAAATTCAAATCTTAACAATGCAGCAATTCATTGGGTCTCACATTTATATATATATATATATATATATATATATATATATATATATATATATATATATATATATATATATATATATATATATATATATAACATACTTAACGTCCTGTAACAAGTTTTCATATGCGTCCACGAAAGCGAAATGAGGATTAAATTTTATATATCTTCATCTCCTTCGTATATGAAGTGGATCTTGAAACTCAATTTATTTCAGTAAGTCAAGGAAAAATTACACGTAATTGTTACTTGGACTTCTACTGGATTCAAACCTGAACTACCTGGACCACTCAGCAAAGTGCGTTAACACTTCAAAGAGTAAAACTCCGGCACGTTTGGTTTTGTCGGTTTGAGCTGCATCGACTATGTTCATTTTACAATACTTAAATGAAAACATAAAAATATCCAACAAAGAAGATAGATAGTTTGATAAACACAAAGTTCTTATAAAGAAGATATATATAAATATTTATTGGTTATATCGTCATGGTGGTAGTAAGTCAAATATTAAAGTAACAAAATATGATTAACGATAATCAATGATAACTTTGAGCAACAAGATAATTTCATTCATAAGCTGATAAAACTTAAACCTTTTAAACCTTAAAAACTTAACAAAAGGGTCATCAAAGTTTGTTAATTAACACTTGACTCGGATGAATATTTAAATTGGTAGGGTTTTCCGTTAGAATTAGAAATTACATGGTTCATAATGTGATAAAAAGGTCGTTATTATCTGGTTTTAATGCAACTCAATTATATTTAGGATCAATATATATCTTTCAAGAGTCATTATTATTCAGATGATTTCGCATATACGACTTTTTAGCACGTAACGGCGGTATTGGGCCTTTAAAGCGAGTGGCCAAGCGAGGTAGTTGTTACTACTGTATAAGGAATGAAGGTAGGAATAAGTAAATACTGACCAACACTGTATTTAGGTTTTAAACTCCTGCAAAACGTTAGTGTGCACCACGTGTTAAAACAGATTTTTATAAATCTTTCTAAGTCAGTTATGTACAATATTGATTTTATGTTTATTTAAAATCAATAATAATAATAATAATAATAATAATAATAATAATAATAATAATATTTTATTATTATTATTATTATTAGTAGTAGTAGTAGTAGTAGTAGTAGTAGTAGTAGTAGTAGTAAGATAAAGAAGAACAATCTATCTACACAGGTGGTGCCCTTGTGATTATTAGGAAACTAAGTACAATATGATCCTGTCGGAAACACTAGAAACAGATTTATATAGTCATCAAAGTACTGTTGTTCATAGCCTATTCTCTCTAAAGCATGGTTAAGAACTGCTACGTCTAGTAGATGTATTAGGAAAAACTTATATTTTCCTTCAGAATACTCAACATATATCGCGATTCTCGTTTTAAATGTGAAATAAAAAGTTCTCAGCATAAGATCTTGAAATTACATATCACGAAATAATTGCTACAGTGTATTCATTATATATAAAACACCTTCAATCAATATTCAAATTTAACAATGAAAATATAAATGTGTTGTTTGTATAATGGAGAGATGAATAATAGGTACGTTCCTTGTTATAGGAGTCATATACTATAGCAACAGGGTAATCTGCATCAGCTTAAATATTCTCTATCAAGTCTTTAAGCTTTTTATCTAGCAAATTGTTTTAGAAATGTGACAATTTCTTCCAAATTAAATCATCGTGTTCTTCTTCTTTCCACATCACTTTTAGGTCTGTGCCGAAGTTTTACTGCACTTGACACGAATCACCTAGTAAAATAAGTCTGTGCCCATCTGAAATTTGAAATTTAATATTCAATTGTTTAAATTAAATTTTGATAGCAAATCATACATATAATGTGGACCTTTTATATACTTAATAATTTCTAATGACAAAAAACCCAGTGCGATACTAGAGTACTCGTATGTAATAAAAAACAATGCTCAAATGAAACAAATAAATAATGTTCAATGTGATACCCGAGCAGTCATATACCAGAAGTAAAAGCCATACAACTATGTTCACATTTAAGTTTATTTACCATGTGAAGAATAAACTATGCAAAGCATTTCTGCTGATAGACATCCAATCTACCAATGACTTAAAATAAACATTATTATGTCATTTTCACAAATCATCATTATGTCACGTACACGATTCATCATTATGTCGCGTACACGAATCATCAACATCTATTTGAACTTTGAGTCGCTTTCGAAATATTGGTTACTCACTTTGGTCAATCCTTTCTTTGATGGTTTTATCGCAAATTGAACAGTCTTCTCTTTTGAAACAACAGTTGCGACAAGTCACTTTGTGTTTGCATGGGATAAAGGTAACATTTGCCACGTTTTCCATACACAGAGAACATGGCACTGGAAGCAATGAAAATAGGTCATCTAAAGTGGTTGCACTTCTCGTTAGCTCTGGACGTCTGAAAATAGATTTTTTTAGAAGTGAGAGAAAAACATGTTTTTCTCGTCAATATGTGATTTGTTCGGATGATGAGTTCATTGTAAGTGCAGTTATGTTCATCAGAGAAGAACATTATTTGAAGATAAAGATTTATTGGATTTTAGTAGATTTACCATAAGAATGCAACACTTAAAAGGCAGACACCAAAATTAACTCTATCTTTGAAAGGCAGTCTTCAGGATTTATTCAGTTATACCAAACATTGTATTTTTATTCATATCACAGTGGTCAAAATATCATTTCCATCTAAAGTATCGATGTACAATTTGCGTAAGTGGTTTCAGGAAAACTTACGACCCCATCTTCACTTTATGTCATAGATTCAAGTCAAGCCAAAATGTCAAATCCTCGCCACTGAATTAACATAACAAATAAGTCTGAAAGTTAAGAAATGTTGAAAAGAAAGAACAAAACTGATCTTTCAGAATTTACTACATATGTTTGAAAAAATTTCTTTGAGTTTATTTGCTTTCCCGCTGACAGTTTAGATCCCAAGACCCTCGTTTTTATCAAGTATCTTCCACCATGTAAATGACACATCCAGGTAGGCTTTTCAAAACTAGTGTTATTACCATTCGCCTAAATATGTATTCATACAATTATAAGTATGCGAAATATACTCAATACACATCTCAAAAGATCCCAGAGTCAGTATTGTAATGTTTCCTTTTATATATAGAACATTATTAGTCACGTTCATATATATAATGCATGTTTGTGTGTGTACGCTGTACCAACATACCACGAAATGTATAAATTTTTCATTAAAAGGAAACCATGCTTGCCAAGTTTCCTTTTAATGAAAAAGTTATACAAGTGGTAAATCACTGATACAGCGTACATTCTTTACATATATTTATTTATATCACATACAAATAAATTTATGTGCCATTGAACGGAGTTAGATCGACAACAGGCAACTGTGTATTGGGTGGCTGAATGAACTCACATCCCTACGGAGTGTGTCTACTACAAAATGTAGCTGTCTTTTAGTACCTACTCACAATGTCCTTTTCATACTGATAAGTTTATTGTTTTCATGTTTGAGTTTCTATTTTTATTCAACCGGCAATTGTCACTTTAATAATTTAACCACTTTAGATAGGTCCAAAGTGATGTGTAACTATACCATTATGAAGAAGGATATTATACCTTAATTGGTACAATTTCAGTTTCAATGATTTTTTTTTTATCCAGTCCAATTTAATTTTCTCTCTCACTCCAGATTGCAGCATAATCTTTACCTTGGACATGAGAGGGGAGGGAGGAAACGTAAAAAGAAAGGATTGCGATTAAATTGTGTACCATGTTAAATTTATTTAGAAAACTGGGATTGTTATTATTTGTTATCGTTATTTTCATACGTCACTAATCATAAATGATTAGAAATTCGTCATTGGTCTATTGGAATAGAACCAACAGCACACAGTTGCAAGAACGTTTATGTATGCGTATTATTGTGTATGGGCGGATCAAAATTTGATATGCCTATAGTGTTGGTATATCAAATTGCTTTATACCAACACTTTAAAAGCCATGTTATCTCACGTCAAACTATGCAAACATTACGTCTGTTTTATCCATACCTTCAGTTATTTATTTAAAATAACATTTTTTTGCTAAATACAGAGTATCTATCCGCGAGGTCGTATGTATCATTCACTTTCTGTATCTGAAGAGAACGTAGATTGAAAATTTAGGAGAGACATTCACTTTAAATATTTTTAGAACTGTTTGACTACTACTGCAAAAGACACCAAATTCCAAATTTTATTCAATATAATTTCTTATAATAAACTTACTGTTCCCTTGCAAACTGTGCCACAGCATTCCTCAACTTTTCTATGGAGCAAACTTGTAGTGGTGTCTGTCCATTATTATTTAGGCACTCCACATTGGCACCATTCGAAATAAGGTAGCAGGCCAGGTTTGCACGGTCTCTAATTTCCTGTTCTGATGTTATTTGGAGCTCATCAGGCTAAGATTACAACCCCCCAATATATGTATATATATATATATATATATATATATATATATATATATATATATATATATATATATATATATATATATATATATATATATATACAGAAGCAGAATTTAGCTATGTTTGTTAACTGATATGAAGAATTTTTTTTATTTTTAACGACTTGCATGACAAAGCTGAGGTGATCAACTAATCGAAATATATATATATATATATATATATATATATATATATATATATATATATATATATATATATATATATGTATGTAAATTATGTTGATTGTTAAAAAGATGAAAGAGAAAAATGCAGATAAAGACAATATGTTCAGCCACCAAGAAAAAGAATAAATAAATTAGAGTTTGACTATCATGTCTTGGGAATATCACGAAGTCCTATTTATCAGCCGAAACGTATAACATTCTACATTACAAACTATTCAGATGTGCTTCTGATATCGAATGAGGCAATAATAGTCTAAAATAAATATTTTTATGGGGAATAGGATTAAAACTCTGAACCGTTCTTAAGTAAAATATGAGCAATGTTAAAGAGTAATAGAAAAAATATTTCCTTTTATTATTCTATGGGCAAGAAATTTTCGACCTTAAATTAATTATTAAAATGAGATGGTTAATTTGTGATTTCTACAAAAATGTCAACAAACAAGTCCTGCAGCAAAATTAATTAATATGTTATAGTAGACATTTTAGTTGAATTTATGTAAGAGCAGACATTTTGAATATCTGTTGTTCTAACGTGTATGGAATAGGCTTGAAAAGAATAGCACGCATGAAACTATACACGCTATAGAATGAAATATGAAATCATCGAAAAATAACTGTAGTACGTTACAACATATTGTCCTCAAAGGTGGCACAATTGTGTTACAACAGCATAACCATAACTGCAAACAATAAATACATCTGCATTTTGCAGCAAATAAAAATGAAATTCAATGGCGGTCGGCCTGCATTAGATGTTTTAATGCAGGACATTACCTCATCACCATCATCTTCTCCGTCCCGTCGTCCTACCATGCAGAAGTGAAGTGGCGTGTCCCTGTCTTTGTCCTCAGCTTTTACTTTAGCACCTGATTAAATCGATAGAAACATTTCTTTCGAATGAATATCTGTCGGATTTTAAATGTGTAAGAACAGTTTTATTATTAACGATCAGTAGGAATTACGTGATTTGATAATTTTAAATGTCAAGCCATAATTATAAGATAGAGCATAAGCTAATTTTCGTAGACAAAGGATAACATAACTCTTAGAAACTAATACGATATACGCATGCGCAGATAAACCATGAAATCAGGTTGCTCATTTCACATTCACACGATAGCAAATAAGCACTTCAGAACCTTCATTCGGAATAGCTTGGAACAGTTTCCGGGTTAATGAAAAATTGATGTTACGATTTAGGATTATTATACTTACATTCTAGGAATTCATGCACTGTAAGTTATTTTAATTCTTTCACTTTGACTTTATATTTTATTTAAGTAAATTTATATTTTGGAAAACCTCAAAGCATATTTGCTTTTACCTAGTCTTGTTATTTACGTTTAAGACTCTAGACGTAGTAATGTGAACAATGTGCATTTCAAAACAATACTTATAAGCATGGTTTGCGAAAGTCTATCTTCAAAATATCCTTGTAAAGGTAATTAAATATTTCCTGTTAAATATAATGCATGTCCGTATATACATACACCTTCCAGTTTCCTTACCGTTTTCTACCAGTAGTTTCCCCATGTCTAAAAGGCCCTCGTGACACGCCAGATGGAGAGGTGTCAAACTTTCATTGTTCTCAAAATCTATAAAAGCTTCTGCCTGAAAGAAAATGAAAGATGCATAACATGTAGAATACTGCCTTTCTTAGAAGTTTGATATTTAACAAAAATATTTTTTTTTCCAAATCTAGAACATTTCATACGATTACATCTACACAATGCAAAATATATAATAAATATTATTCAGGCTTAAAAAAATCTATGTTGTACAATATAATTTATATTTAAATGCGGTAGATCTATTATTTGTTTTTAAAAAACGCATTTTAATATCTTTTACAACCATAAGCTTCCAATTATCCAGAAAAGGCTATGCAGAAATAGTTTCAATCACGACGTAATTTACTAACGCAGCGTTAGATTCTAGATGTAATAATTATCATACGAATAATGGATGCAAAGGACATATTTGCTGATCGGGCTGGATTTCTATTATAATAAAAAACCACAAAATGTGAATTTTTTTTTAAACAAAAAAATAACAACAGCGATCTCCATGGAAACACCGAAATAAGAATATATGTTTGACAGAAATTAAGTTTTATCACCGAATACCCGATAGTTGTTTTGCTACTCTACATTATTTAAATTTTTGGCTTCTATATAATGATCATGAGTCCCTAACTTCTACATATTTTTGTTTACTTTTAGGGAAGACAATGACCTGTTATATGCCAAGTTTATATATATATATATATATATATATATATATATATATATATATATATATATATATATATATATATATATGAACGAGGAAGAAATCATACTCCCCCAACACAACAATTAATTTCTAATTTCTTTTATTAATACCTCAATGTTTATTAATACCTCAATGAGCGCCTTAGCTGCCGCAATGTTGTTGTTCAGTGCTGCCAAATGGAGAGGGGCGTATCCATTCTTCGCCTTGATATCTTTCAGACCGGGGAATTTGTTTAGTATTACGCTCAGCGATCTGAGAAATAAAATTTATTTTTGTATTGCACGAAATATTTAGTTCAGTAATTTATGTGCACGATTTTAGTCAGAAATAAAATAAAAATTTAAAACCGCCACATTTGATCGTTAAACTAAGCGAGCATAAAGATTCAGTGTTTTCTGTGTATTATATATTATGTCAATGGCGTACATTTATGAACGAAACTGTACCACAGCTAGCATCTTTAGAGAGGCAAAAGTAAGCTAGCGACGTCAAAAGTTTGAAACAAGATTCATCGGTAATGTCAACTGAGCACAATAGTATAGCTTACATATCATCATCCTTCATGGCTGCCAGGTGGATAGGACAATGTCCCTTGTTGTTGGCAATTTTCGGATTGATCTGTGGATGAATTATAAGAAACGAGACTCCAGAGTTGTTTTTAGCGCTGATGGCATCGTGCAGCGGTGTATCACCCCACTTATCCTGTGTACAAAGCATGGTAAACATTTATAACCATTGTTGGCAAAAGACAAAACTTTAAACGTTTTACAGCAGGTTCTGGATAATAGCTTTTAGAGCATTCGTATGTTTTGTTTAAAAATAAAAGTTTCTCACATAATTTTACCAGGCATTTGTAAAAATAGGATTTACCATTCAGTCAGAGTTGATTATTCACATTTATAAGTTTTTATAAGTACCTGAAAAATTATATACTGTGATTATTAGCAAAAAATATTGATTATAGTACTTGGCATAATTGAAGACTGAAATGCTTTCGAAATTCTTTGGTTTCCTGTCTATCTCCAGATTTAGTTTTTGCCATTAATAGGCATAAATAGTGCATGATTGGTGCAATTTATACTTATACCCGCAATTTATATTTTGAAAGTCTTCCCAGGTTTATGTAATTCCTGAAAACATTTTGAAAAACTAAAACAATCAACAGTAAATTCACAAATTCATTATACAGTCTCTATGAATACTAAACTTTTCAAGTGAACGTTCTTTCTTCTTTGTCTACGTTTGGGGTCAGTATGAAAAACTGTCTTATTATTGTCAACCATTAACCTTCGAAAATTATGAAAAGTTATATTAATGCCGTAGTTTCAATTCCATGTTTTATAGTGATACCTTGGCATTTGGATCGCACTTCATCTGCAGTATTTCTTTTAGTGCATTGTTTGTAGAATTTATAGCTGCAGCGTGCACTGTCGTTCTGCCCTCAGCGTTTGCGACAGTTATATTTGCTCCAGACTTGATCAGAATCAATGCAATCTCTTCCTCTTGTCTGCAAGCAAGGAAACGGTTTGATTATTAATATTTATTAATCCATTCACAATATTATTAATAATAAAATACTTATAATTGCAAAATCTCTCTTTATTGTCACGTAAATCTAAATATGTATTACAACTGTATTAAATGTTTTATTATGGTGAATATAAAACAAACGTATGTTATAAAAACAACATATAGCCCAATCGGACATGAAGAGAAAATACTAGTCATAATTGCATTTTATATTTATACAAATTATTTGTTTTGAATCACATCAAAGGTGACAGTAACATAGAGACCTACCCCATGAGGGCTGCCATTAGTGCAGTGTTGCCCTTTGCCTCCCTTATCTCTTTATCTGCATTTGCTTTCAGAAGTACGTCTACGACGTCTTTGTGTCCCTCGTGGCTCGCAATAATCAGAGCTGTAATCCCTTTGAACTTTTGGTTTACCTGTAAATATAAACAACTGAAAGAATAAATTAAAGCCGAGGCGCTGAACCGCAAGTGTTTAAATATTTTATACATGGATGTTAAAAGATCATTACTTATCTCTCCACTGTGATTGGCCGCATACTTAAAATCTTATAGGTACACGGATAGATGGCGTTTACGTTTAACATATTTTATATACGACTAAGACATGTAATTGTCCACAAATCAGAATACATCTTAGTTTCCATACATGTCAAAACCATGTTCATCACGTCGGTGAAACGTATCGAAAGCATATTAAGTTCATATACTGCTGAGAAAATGAAACGAAATTCATATGTTCAAACATTTATCTAAGCTTGCTTCGAACCTTGTTTACCAAATGCGACTTTAACACGTTTCTCATATATTATACTTAATACGTGTTTTACGCGTAATGTAATATTGCTAAATATCTGGTCTTCTGATGGAAACCCCTGCAAGTCAATTGTAAATGTAAATATTCTGTCACAATGAAAGATATATAGTTATTGTCGATTAGCTACTTTTTCTTTTAAAATTATTACATGAAGCTAAACTATTATACAATTTCTACCATGTAATAAGGCAACTTGCAAATGGTGGTTTGAGATACTACAAGGAAACAAAGGAAAAGGTAAATCTTGGCAGAAATCAAGACTGTTGAGCAAAACTAGAATTTTTGCAGTTTTAGCATTAAAACAAAATTTCTTAAGAACTATCTTATCTGTATTGGTCACTGTATTACAATCCTCAGAACATGGGGACATTTTACCATGAAAGCAGAATTTTCTAGATCAAAACGATATCATTATTCTACAAGATTATTGAAGCAGTGGATATGTTACTATCATCTGCCGCAGGATGATGTTTACAGTTGTACACAACAGTGACTTGTAAACGCAACATTCAACAAAATCATCTTACCAATGAGGGTTGCTGTTTAATTAATTTCTGAACGAGGGAAGTATCTCCCCTAGAAGCAGCACCAACAAGCCGATCTGGAGTTATAACCAATGCTCCACGGTGCTCAGGAAGAAGCATCTGTGCAACTAGTCTTGTCAAAAGATTTCCAACATCATTCTTTTCATCTCTATCATCGTCAACTGAAAACATTTTATTCAATGATTGAAAAACAGAAAATTAAAACTACTCCGATTAAATTTAATTGCTGTTTAGTAATTTTACACTAGAACTATAAGAGGAAAAGACCTGTAAGAAGGGACACACTATTTTCTCCGCAATGTAAAAGAGTAGAAACATAATCGAAAAGTATCCCTGAGATGTCATTTAATCCATAAAGTGCAAAAGGATACAAATGCATTGTAATGCATTGAAACCAGTCTATGTACACGATGACCGGATGATATTTCCTAGTTTCATAATTTATACTAGGTTATATAGGTTGTCAATTAATAACAATCATTAACAAATGTATCCACATAATCTATCCTTTATAGGAAGGTTTCAAATTGCGAATAGTTTGATTGTGAAGAAGCAATAGTATCTTGATTAGAAACTTTATTTTGCTCTCAATGAATCTAACAAAGCCAAACTTGAAAGTGATCTCCTACTTTCTACAGGTTATATTAGGCAACATTTGATTTTTATCAAACATGTAAATGCTTCTTTATCTTTATCTTCTAATGCATATAATCTAGTCTAAATTAGCCGTTTACTATTAAATGTACGTGATAAGCAGTAACCATTTGCTTTACTTGTAGTTTCTTAGCTCTTATGAGTCGAAAACGTAAGCTTTAGATCAAAAGGATGAAACCTGAATATTTTATAATTTTAGTTACAATAAAGAAAGATCATGGAGCTTAATAGATCTTTTATGTTATTTATCTGCAGATGTTTCACATCTGTGGTTGTGGCTGTGGAGAGCAGATAAACAAAAACAGATAACAAGGCCTGGAATATTGAACAATGATAAATGACCTAGCGATCGTCACTCAGACTTTACAAGAATACTGAATGCACTGACACAACAGACTCATTTTATTAATACTATATTATATTTACTTTGAAAATGCAACATTATGTTTCGTGATGCCAATAGATGAGTATAAATGTTGAGAAATATATTGACTTTTTAGCATCTTGATCGTAAATACAATATTTAGAGTTAACATATATATCGTGTGTTGGCATCCTGATCGTAAATACAATATTTAAAGTTGACAAAGATATTGGTTGTGGCATCCTGGTCGTAAATACAGTATCTAAAGTTGACAAATATATTGTTTGTGGCATCTTGATCGCACATATAATATGTAAAGTTGAAAAAATACTTTGTTTTATCGTCTTGATTGTAAATACAATTTTTAAAGTTGACAAATATATTGTGGTTTAGCAACTTGATCATTAATACAGTATTTAAAGTGGACCAATATATTGATTTTTGGCATTTTGATCGTAAACACAGTAGTTAAAATTGACAAATATATTGTTTTTTGGCATCTTGATTGAAATCACATTATTTAATTTTCACAAATATATTGAGTTTTGGCATCTTGATCGTAAACATTATTTAACGTTGACAAATATATTGATTTTTTGGAATTTTGATCGTAGATGCAATATTTAAAGTTGACAAAATATATTGTTTTTTGACATCTTGGTGGCAAATACGGTAATGTTGACATACTCGTAGAGGACCCAAGGTCATCTTCATCAACTGCGTTGTCCGTTGTTTCCCCAAGTGTGTCAGGCTTTCTGCTGGGCGCTGGAATACAACATGCGGGGTTGAAGACGAAAGCTAACTTTCCCATTGCGACAGCCACATCCCCGTCTGAATCAATTTTCACAATTTTCCCACACTTACCAAGAGCCTACAATTATATATATATATATATATATATATATATATATATATATATATATATATATATATATATATATATATATATATATATATATATATATATATATATATATGTATGTATGTATGTATGTATGTATGTATGTATGTATGTATGTATGTATGTATGTATGTATCTATGCATGCATGCATGTATGTATGTGTGTGCATTGATTCCAACATGTAATTGTGTGCATTTAATATCTCATTTGACACCTTTTCATTTACTGCAACAAATTTATCTTATACGTATATTTTGCTTGGGGTTAGATTTTACCCTATTTGGAGTATTTTAGAAATATAATCTTACTCGTTAATTTTGCATTTGAATACGGAAATATTCTCTTAATAAGTTTTAATAAGTTTTGGAATATGAAATTGTCACCGAAATGTGCTTAGCTGGCAACAATACTAATGTTTTATCTTGTCATTATTTCTATACAGATGTTTCTAATAATTGAAGAAAATGTAAGAATTACCTTAAACCATTCATTGCAGACCTCTGTGAATAGGTCATTCAATTACCCAAGTGGAAAGAGAAAAAGCAAGAAAAGAAAACATGATAAGCTACATACTTAATTTAGATTTTTTTGAACTTTTTTCAAAGCTTGGAATTAATATTCTTTTTACATTTTCTTGATTGTCATAAAAGAGTGATCATATCATATCGTATCGTATTATATCATATCATTTCATATCACATCATCATTACAAAGATTAGCAACCTGCAGCAATCCCTCAGGTAAATTATACAAGTTTTTATCAATGCCGACTTTAATAAATATTGAAGCATATTCTATCACATAGTCGGCACACATTACCTGTAGTGTGAGCAGTTTCGTATGTTTGACATTGTAACATGTGAATATATCACTTTATGTGGTTCTAATTCGTCAAAATAAGCCCAATAAATTATTGTGCAGTAATTTCTTTATTGATTGCATGTGATCGTGGGGAAACCTTTTAACCCCGCCTTCTGGAATGTTTTGTTGTCAATGAACTTTTCATTCTAACCGCCATTGTTTATTTCGATTCGTGCAAGAAACTACGTAATAAAAATTGGCCTATTCTGTATGAATATGGACAAGTGTCACCGCCGGGGCGTGTTATGTCATGGATAACATATCATAACACGAAAAATGGCTAAAACACTAAGACAAGAACAACAAGAGCAGCAGGTAAATGTAAAATGTATAGCGAACGTGTAACTTGGGATTGAGGGGGACGGAAAACCAGAAGTATAGAATCTACCCGATATACAAGAAAGGTGTAAATGTTAACGCGGTAAATATGTTATGCGATTCCGACTCAATGTGAAATTTGTTTACATATTCTGTAATGTGCTGTTCCAAGTCTAATGTTGGAAATATCCAGTCATAAATACCTCAGAGTAAATATGAAAATATTTGTATCTATAAAACATTCTTTCAAACAAATATGAACTTTCTTATGAAAATCGACCTTCCAAACACATTTACTCACCTTTTTCATGTCACCAGACCAACCCCCATGTTTTTTCTGCATGGCTTTGACCTTGTCCTCGTCATGCACAATTTGTACTATGTCGCCTACTTGCAGTGTCGGTACCTAAAGATGGTAAATCAGACATGTTTTATCGTGGCAATCATGTTACCATTTTAAGACGTTGTTTCTAACAAATTTTGTTCTCCCTGCATTAAATATAACTTGTCAAGATTCTCGGTGTTTGTGTCTGTTAAAATTTGAATGTTTCATTCCATGGAGTGAATGAAGTATTGATTTATTTATTGCTTTTTTAAAGGTGATTTTTACATGTACTAGGTAGATTCCTTGTACATTTATATATTCTGATGCTTAATAACACGAGCTTGCTTATCCAATCCAGACTTGACCATCATCTGGATATTATTTTTAGGGAATGGAATAACATTTATAGCGAGAAAATTAGTGTATACATAACACTCATATAACCAGACTACGTTTATTTATCAATTTTAGAACCATGCTATACAATTAGATAAAAATATAGGCCTTATACCTTTTAGGAGATAAAAAAAACAAGCTTAATTACATTCCACTAGCATTATGTAGATATTTATATTATATCAAATTATGCATACCAAATTCACCTGATGTTATATTCTTCTATATTTAATTTACGAAAGCAAGAAATTTTTTTACTCAGATAATACATTTATATATTTTGAATTGCAATATTATTTGGTCTATTTTTATCTCAAACATTAATTTGCAAAGATATTGTTTTGCATACAAAATCAATGTACATTTTCAATCATTAGTCTGACGTTGTCTTTTTATAAAAGAAAAATTATTTGAATGTTTACATTTACTATTACATGTACTCTTAATCGATGTAATCGGAAGAAACTGCATTGCAAACGATATAGGATTCTGTAAACAAACTGTAATATTAATTCTTTGTTATGTTAATTTCCTTCACTGCCCTAACCTTGCGACAATTTTTGAAGTCTGTATGGAAGCGAAAGAAAAGCGTATAATTGTTTCCTGTAAATTAATGAACATTCGAATTCTTTTTCTTGCTTTTGTACGATGGTTTTTTGATATTTCAGTCTGTTGTTAATACTTATTTGCTGTATTACATGCGCTACAAATGTTTTGATTTACAACGATTTACTTTAAATAACTGTACTAATTAATGTATTTATATTTATTTATATTTATATTAAATAACATCAATAATTAAAGTTTAGTGGGAGACCTTCATCCAGTAATCACCGAAGCCATGCTGTTTGAAACTTTCAAACTCAGTAAACATTTTTACCATAATTAATTACAAAGCTATTAATATATTGTATAATTTTCCCATATCACTTTTTGAAAAAAATTCTTTAACCTTAAATCTTGGATTATGTTTATATTACACTGAAAGAACATAAAAGTATAACTGGGTAAATTCGAAATGGACAAAATAATTTCCTTTTCATTTTAATTCTAACAACAGGAATTTCCTACCATTGTATGCTTCAAAGAACAGAACAATTTAAAGAATGTATAATTTTTATATCTTATTCCATTAATTGCTATATTCCTCTCAACTTTTCTCAGGAACATTCCCCATCTATGGAAAGAAAAAAACACAACAAAACAAGCAGCAAACAATACGAATGAGTAAACAATGTGCTTTTTCATAAATGTACACTTATTTGATCATTCAATATTTTAACATGTGTTATCGAACACACATGTCCACTCCTTTATGAGAAAAAAATGATTGGTCTATACGTATGTTTTCAGGAACAGCAGCACAAATATATTTTGTCTAAAGAAGCAGACTCAATTATATAAGATTTATTCAGAAGCAATTGGTATCCAATTAGTCAGATGTTGTTTAGGTTGATGCATGTTATCAACCAAGAAACCAATTTCTCTGTGAAGAATGAAATTAAAAAAAAAATGCTTCCAATCATTTTTAAAACCTTTCTAGTAAGGAATCTCGGCATATGTACTTAAAAAAGAGAAAACTTAGAAATTTGGAACGCGAAAATTATAAAGGTGTCATTGATAATTTTCTTCTAAACGAAGAAGAGTTCCATCTTAAGACACGTACATATGGAATTGTGTAGCTTTTTAAAAATCCAACCATAGACTAACGCAGGTATACATTTGACAGAACAAGTAATTGATATATATATATATATATATATATATATATATATATATATATATATATATATATATATATATATATATATATATATATATATATATGTCCTTAATTGTTTACCCTATATTCCTTTAATACTACATGAATAATTAGAGATCATAGATTAATAAGCACTAAAGTTAAAATGAAGTTGTTTTTCATTTGCTATCTGTCAGCAATTGATGACATAGTTCTTTTTCGTGATCAATGTAACATAACCAATAAACGGCCAATGCTACCAGTAGATTTTAATAGCATATGCTGGCAAACCCCTCTAAAGCGAAAAGGAAAATCATTAAATGATAACATTACCTTTCTTAAAGATTGTGAGTTGAATTTCCATTCATTATTCAAGCAGCCCATCACAACGTCTCCGTTAGTTTCAATTCTCTTAACCTTACCATGTTGGCCGATGCACTGTGGTACAATAGAAATATCTAGATACAATTACAATATAAAGTCTCATAGAAGAGTAAACCTTTCATGTCTGTGATGAAATAAAAGATAAAATCTCAAACATACACCACAAACTGCCAAACGTAATCGGAAGAACAAATATTTTACTTTACAGGAGAAGTTTATAAAGTTCATATTGCGGTAAAGTATTTTTGGAAGACTCTTGTTTCACACAGTTTGGTCAGATACGTGGGGTAGACCTACCAAGAAAATGTTTTTCGTATGTTTTATAATAAGAGTTCATCCCTATCAACGTGACTTCTTGTCCAAAGCTAAAGTATTATATTCAGCATTTTGTATCTACTTATTGTATCGATTAATATTAATTTTACTACGGAAGAATAAAATGCACAGCAGACCGACCTCTGTCATTCTCAGGCTCCATCCGCCATGCCCTCGCTGGAGCTCTCGGAGTGCACTCTCTGGCAGCTCCACGCAAACTGTATCTCCCTCCTTAAATCCTCTGTAAGAGGAGGAAATATACGTCGAGGTCGAAGAGGAGGGAGAGGATGTCGATGTTTCTGTTTGTTGTAATGACTCTCTTGTATCTGAATATAATGAGGACAGGCGTGCAATAATGCTGTTAATCCGCACAAATCATACAACAAAACTAAATTTGCGTTGGATTAGTTTCATACATAACTAAATTAGTGTTATATACTTTTTCTATGAATAAGAAAGAGAACTTCCTTTTAACAACTTGTTATTATCTATTGTACATATCTTTATGCAATGACAACATCCGATTGTCATACGATACAAACATATGTTCTCATTTTTTAATGAACTTTACATTGTCAGAACTATGGAGCATTTTTCATACAGTACTGCTTCATATTGCGCAACACTTGTGTATAAAAAAAGTCATCGTGTGTTAGGAACCACTTTTATCGTACACAAACAGTGGACGATCATGTAGAAGAAGCCAATTATTTTGATTGACTAGATTTGTCTGTTGATGATCTAAGCAAGTACTTTTGACCCATTTGAAAGTAGAGATGATACAGTTGAGGATGTGAGTGACAATAAATGTATTTACCTTTTTTATCTTGAATTTCATCCTTTCTTACCTAATTCTGCTAATTAGAATTACATGGGTTATATACATTTATCTACAGCGCGAAGTTCTTCTGCAGTCTAGTCAACATTTTCAAAATAAATCAGATTCCTAATGAGAATTTACTGCATTCCAAAACTAAATTAATTTTATATTCTCTAACAGACAATATTTCATACTGCATCTTGTTGCTTGTTTCAATTATAGAAATTTACCTTTTTCACGCTTATGATTCCAAGCTGTCAATGGTAGAACATAAACATGTGCGCAAGTCACTTCAAGACCACTTCCTCTAGCTACATGTACGTAGTACTGAATGTATGCAGCTAATAGCTCTAGACATCACAACTAGAAAAGCAGAATTTTGTTGGAATAACAGAAAAACAAAATCCCTCCATACCAGGAAAACTGGAAACCTTCGAAGGAGCACTTGATTACAACATGACTCTAATTTTCAATTTTAAGTAGACCAAATTATATACGACTGACTGAGCGTGCGGTACGTTACCAACTTCGAATGTTGCTGGTCAATGCAATATGAACATAAATACAGTAACTATGTATTTTGTGAACTAAGATTGTGTATCTACGTTAAAATCCAGCAGAAAGCCCATTACTATCTTGTATTGTATTCTTATTATAATAGAAAGTTGCTCCGTTTGTTTGGGAAAATATGAACTATTTTATCAGAGCTGTATTGCACTCTCAACATAGTACAGTATAGCTCAGAAAACTAAACTCCTTCATATTTTTCCATACAAATGCACTAACATCTTACTTTGTATATATTATTTAGAGGTGATCTGATTTTAAATCAACGCGTGTTGCGCAACTCAAAATGACGTGATGACTTTACTACGACGTCATTTATATCACTCTACTATTTACCAAGGATTATCACATAGCTAAAAGCTCTTGGAAAGATTGAGCGTAAATGGCTTTGTTATGACTTTATAT
Organism: Potamilus streckersoni; assembly: GCA_016746295.1. Lineage (NCBI taxonomy): Eukaryota > Metazoa > Mollusca > Bivalvia > Unionida > Unionidae > Potamilus > Potamilus streckersoni. The sequence goes on from JAEAOA010002091.1 coordinate 181,232, forward strand.
TTTGTTTTAAACTATGATAAAGATAATTTCTAACATAAATTTTTACTAATTCCAATAGCAGTTCTGTGAAAAATTTATATTAAAGTTGGCTGAAAGATATATAAGGCATATCTACCGATTACGACCTGCAGTAAATTTGATTCTCAGGCTTTCTTTTGCTGAAGACTGAAGTGATCTCAGTAAATGTGACGTACTAAAAGAAATCGGTCACTAGCCTATATTTTGTCTTGCTAGAGTTGTTTTTAGGTGACTGCAGACTTCAATATACAAAACTCTGATGAATCTTTAAATACTTATTAAGCTAGTGTTCCATGCCCTTCGTTATGGTTTTAATACATAATCATATTCACGCATATTTTCAACATGTCACACGTTGTTTTAAAATCTTGTGATCTATTTACACTGACTGCGGGTGTTTGTTTCCACAAATGTGAAACTACTCAATAACACAAAATTGATATGATCAATATAGTCATGTAGAGTGTCATCGATCCATGTCATATGATAAAACCAAATTTATAATTTGTATGTATTTTAGTGTATTTAAAAGAAATCACGTCAAGTTTACTTCGAAATCTTAAGTAATGACTTGAATTCTTAAATAAAGACCTGAATACAGTATATAGCTTAAACAGGAAATGTTGTCGAATTTATCTAAGCATGAATTGTTAACGGATTTATCTAATAAAGAAAAAGATGTGTTCGGAACATTAATTAGCATCATATATAATTTCCTGATAATGCGCAAAACTTCACGGGATAACACACGAGATAATACACGATAACACGCAAGATAACACACGGGATAAAAGCAGGAAATGTTAATGGATTTATCTAATAAATAAACAGATGTGTTTGGAACAATAATTGGCATCATATATAATTTACTGATAAGGCGCAAAACTTCACGAGATAACACACTATAATACCCAAGATAACACGCGGGATAACACACAAGAGACCATACAAGATACAACACAAGAGTAAAATGGTTTTGGTATGTGATAAAGAAGCATTACACTCAGACAAGACCAAATAAAAATGTATTTAAATTGGCAAAAGACAGGGCCAGAAACCAATAACATAATCTCTATAACCCACATTCAAATATTTAACTGTAGATTTTATCATTTTGATTACATTGTAATATTTGGCAATGGCCAGTTGAAACTATGAGGAAAGTACTCAAAAAGTACAAGGGGATATTTGGGTATTGTAAAAGCAATTTTGGATGTCCTTATTTTCTAAAACATTCATCGTCAGTCTGAGTAATAGGTTAGTTACAAACTTTTGGCTTATGCTTTATAACAAAAAGGACGCATGTAATTACTATTTAAATACCAACAGATACCATGTTAAGTGATTACTGCTTTGCACATTGTCTCAACGGAGACTTGCAGACAAATAGTTTAAATCGTTACGACTCTATGGTCACAAACTTAAGCAACAGAAAAGAAGGAAAACCAACAAGTTTTAACAAACAATTCAATTATCAAAGTGATCAATGAAAAATGTAAGAGAATTACAGTATAATGAACTGAACTTAAATTAGTCTCTTTAAAGGTTTATGTATGTCCTAAACGAGCGAAAGTTCCCTTATAATTGTCAATGCCGGAAATGTAGTGGCTCTCCAAGAATTTCGACGTTGTCAAGATGACGTTGTCCAGACTTCTTTCGAATTATTTATAGCAATTCCAGAATGGTATTATAGTTCAAATAATGAGCACGTTTTCATCACGAATGAACAGTCCAAACAAATGATTTTCCTCTCGAAAAATATATAAGTGCAACATAAAACACGTTTACAAACTTACATTAGGAAAACACATAAAGTGTGAATGACTCCAGAAACTGGAATGAATCTGAATACCTAATTTTATCCTTATATACATCGTATATTGCAAATGTACTTTGCAATAGGTCACATGTGACAGCATACTCTATTAATTTTAATGAACTAAGCATATTCATGTGACCTAGCGCAACGAAAAGAAAACCACAGAATTATTCTCTACATTTTCATATCCCATAAGTCACTAAAAAGCTACACCATAGGAGCCGTTTTATGTCTTAATATTATGTTTATTATTACTATTTGTCAGCATGTGCGTACATATCTATTTATAGAGCCTACGCAATTTGTGTTTTTATTAGAGTCAGGTCACGTAAAATTTATTAAAAAAAAGATTTTCTATACAATTTACAGCCGTAAAATTTTTTACAACACTTAATTAAAATCATGTACCAGGAAATACAGAAAAATGTAGATATACATAACAAAATATTTCAAAAACTTACTGGCAAGAGGTTATAAATGTATGTGTGTGCTATTATGGTTGTGGCGTAAAAGAAAAACATAAAGAGTTAGCAAGTTGGATCAGGATATGATACATCATTATCACAGAGTTGTGTTTTTCTCATGCAAGCCTGTATCAGAAGTTCCCATACCCATATTTCGAAATAAAGTTGATGAACAAAAGATATCACATGGTGTGATTATAGTATAGTATAGTATAGTATAGTATAGTATAGTATAGTATAGTATAGTATAGTATAGTATAGTATAGTATAGTATAGTATAGTATAGTATAGTATAGTATAGTGTAGTGTAGTGTAGTGTAGTGTAGTGTAGTGTAGCGTAGCGTAGCGTAGCGTAGCGCAGCGCAGCACAGCACAGCACAGCACAGCACAACACAGGACAGTACAGTACAGTACAGTACAGTACAGTACAGTACAGTACAGTACAGTACAGTACAGTACAGTACAGTACAGTACAGTACAGTACAGTACAGTACAGTATAGTATAGTATAGTATAGTATAGTATAGTATAGTATAGTATAGTATAGTATAGTATAGTATAGTATAGTATAGTATAGTATAGTATAGTATAGTATAGTATAGTATAGTATATCATCACATCGCATTCATCATTCTTGCTTTGAAATGATTTTGTCGTTATAAAATGTTTTGTTTATTCGGATGGAAACTTTTCTATGATTTATAGTTTGTAAAACAGTACAATCTACTTTTACCAGTTCAGCTTTGTTTGGGACTATATTTTATGCACAACAAATGAAAGGTGCACAGTTTGTCAGAATGAATAAAATTATCAATTCTTTTTTTTATTTGAATAATTTCCACTGAAATAAAAACTATGTGATAAAAAGAATCTAAAATGGGTAACGGTTTAATATTAAATTTATGAAACTCGTTGAATAATGCACAGCTTTTGCTCGCCAATGCTCGCCAAAAGTAGACAGTATACAACTCGTTTCATAAATTCAATATTAAATTCTTTTCCATTTCGGATCCTCTATATATTATAACGAGAGGCAGTTTACATGCTATTTCATGTTGCATTGTATCTGAATAGAGTAGGATAGCAGCTTAAATACATTTGCAAGAAATACAAAGCTCAAAAGCTATCGATTTCATTTTCTACAGACTCCTCGCTGCTGAAGTGTAGAATCTTTACTAAATATGGCTATATTGGATACTGTGGGCTTTCATTATGAACGATGCATTCAACACGTGAAACCTGAAGTAAGTAATCAACGCAGAAAATTAAGGACAACAACTGAGTGCACAAATAATAAACAATATTGAATGACAAATATTTTGAACCACGGTAATCTCGCAAGGCACGCACTCAGAATACTTAATTTGTATGCAATACAGTATTTAATTTACTATATCCTCATCTTTTTTCTCCGTTAACTTTACATTGTCAGAATCGTGCAATATTCACTGATATTGAACACCTTCATGCTGCATCCCCCGCGCTAAGGAACTATTTCGAAAGTAAACAATTTTCTATTAATGAACTAAAACAGATATTTCATAGACGGCCACATACCAGCATATGTTTAATAGAGTGACACATACAAACTGCTTTGGCACATTCCGCGTTTAATTTTTTGATACAATGTTTCAGATTTAGCTAGATATAGAAGCTATACAGGGTTCTCACAATGAAACGCAAGTTATACACATAAACTGTCATTAACTGTTAATAAAAATGGCCAAAAAATATACTTACAGTTTTACATCCTAAATTTCCTCAAAAAATATACTTTCGTAATTCTGCAACATCTGAATTATATTGTACGACAAGCTTCAACATAAAAGTGAATGAGAGTTTTACAAGTGATGCTGGAAAACGAGTTTTAAAAGTAAAGAATACGAAAAGTCTAATAAAGATATGAACTAATATTGGCCATAACTTTTGCTCCATGATTTTATTTTGATATGGTCAAACAATTAAACATTTGAATGATTTTGTTCGAGTAATTTTTTGCTTCGACAGAAACACACTGGTATAAATGCTACCTTACCAAATGACCGACAGGTTAACTACTGATGGTTTGATAATTCATTTGCATTGGTGAGGAAGAAATTATTTGTCGATTTAGTGGTTGCTTTCAAGGAAACTAAAGTGAAGGACACAACTTAAAGCAATATGCAAGACTTATTTAGCCACACACCAATTCAGCTTCTAAAGATCATTAACATATCTATTAAAGCCCCAATGCCGCAGTTTTTACATATTTCGCCATTCTTTCAATCTCTCTAAGGTTTGGAAGGAAGCAAACTGACGTAAACCCTTCTTTAAAATAAGCAAGATGTTCAGTTTAAACGACGTTCCAATATTCAGTTTAGAATAAAGAGGTACCACCCCTAAATTTTCAGTCAACGAAGTCATTCGTAATTCCGTTCTTTCTTGGGAGTGTTCCAAAATTAGTGATTTGATACATTTGACAAATTCGTTTAGTGTTTAATGGAATAATAACAAAATTCGCAGGTGTCGCACAAATTGATTCAATTGCTCATTAGATTAGAATAAGACTCATATGAATATTGGTGATCAACTTGTGGGCTGGAATAATTTGAATAGAGAACATGAGCTTAAAGATAAACCTATTTGTTGCTGATTCCATACTATCTGATTGTTATCTAGATCTATACTTTTGTAACTCTTGGTACATGATTTTATCTAATTTAAAAGAATATTTATGTCTGTAAATTGTACAAAATATTTTCAGTTATTTGTACCTACGTGACCTGAGTCTGTTAAGGCATAATATTATATAGGATCTATAAATAGATACTTACGCGTGTGGTGACCATTATTAATAATAGTTTTAATAATAAGACTTAATATCGCCTTTGGATTAATTTCGCATGGATTTTGTGGTTTCGATGTTTCTAGAAGAATTCAGTAGCTTCCCATTGGTTAGGCTAGGTCACTTGAAGAGGCAATTTCGATGGAAAATGAGTAGTGTGATCTGTCACGTAAGGTGTATTGTGAAATAAAATTGGTAATATGAGGTGCATATAAGGAGAGAACGGAACAATCAGATTCATTCCGATATTGGTGTCATGCACATTTCTTGTGCTCCAGATGTAAGTCTGCGGATGTGTTTTATCTTGTAACTAGATATCATTCGAGAGAGAAAAAAAAACATTTGTTTGAACTGATCAGGGCAAGTAGAAAGTGCTCGTTATTTGGACCATAATATTATTCAAAAATGGTTGTGAATTATTCAAATGAATTCTAGACGACACCATCTTGAGAACGTCACGATTGGTGATGGAGCTATACATTTCCGGTTTTGAAATTTATAGTAACCGTTGTATTCATTTAAGACTATCATCGAATGTTATCAGGATTATTCTGGATTCACATCAAAATATTGAAAGGTCATCTCACATTTTCATTTACGACTTTGATAATTGAATTCCTTGGTACGTTTTGCAGAACATGTTGATTTCGCTTTATTTCAGTTACAATTTGTGACGATGGAGTCGTAACATGGTAAGTATATTAGACTTGCTTAAGAAAATAATGAAAGTCAGTAGTTTATATAGAGATACATACTCATAACTGATAGGCCTTGTTCTCCATCATATCAAACGAAACATGTGATGAAACGTCGATATTATCAGGTTTTAATGGAATCTAGTGATGTTTATGACCAATATCTTTCAATTTTCAGTGTTATTCACATGATTAGTTATATACGACCTTTTGCACATAGCGGCGGCATTGGGACTTTAATATGTATACAGCTAAAGCAGAAAAAGCATCTGCTAACGAATATTAGTGATGCCGTATGCACAAAATTATATATACCATGTGCTTCCAAATGGTCTTTGTAGTAATCAATTCCAGGAGCTTGATCGAATATTAGTGATGCCGTATGCACAAAATTATATATACCAAGTGCTTCCAAATGGTCTTTGTAGTAATCAATTCCAGGAGCTTGATCGATGCATTTGAGATCCACCTTTCCACGGCTTCCCATACGATATACGTTCCGCTCGCCATTTTTCCATAGGACACGGACGGCATTCCGGTTACATTCTGCTCCAAAACTGCATACATCTACAACCTTGCCTGAACTTCCAGCTCCTCCTACACCGTGGGCATATAGTATAGTGTATAAATATGACTATAGTACAATGTATAGATATGACTATAGTACAGTGAATAAATATGACTATAGTACAGTGTATAGATATGACTATAGGATAGAGTATAGATATGACTATAGTACAGTGTATAAATATGACTATAGGATAGAGTATACATATGACTATAGTATAGTGCATAAATATGACTATAGTATAGTGTATAAAAATAACTATAGTACAGTGTGTAAATATGACTATAGTACAGTGAATAAATATGACTATAGCACAGTGTATGAATATGACTATAGGATAGTGTATACATATGTCTATAGGACAGTGCATATATATGACTCTAGAAAGTGAAGAAATGTAACTTTAGGACAGTGTATAAATAAGACTTTAGGACAGTGTATATATATATATATATATATATATATATATATATATATATATATATATATATATATATATATATATATATATGACTTGCTTCTTTCAAATTGTTATATTTTGTATCAAACTTTAAATGTAATTATTATTTTGAAATATTACACTAACAGCCTACGTAAAAGCTTAGATTTATGTGAGAATATTATATCTGCTCATATTCTATTACAACATATGCAAAACACAAACTAATCAACACATCAATTACCAGAGTTGAAACTAAGTTTATAATTTGTAAGTCAAACACGAAACCCACAAAGTTTTACCTTGTAATTAATTTAGTCACGGTAATTGAGACGATAATCTATTGATAAAAGTAAGTTTAATTTTAATTATGTGATGTTATGTGTGATTATGATTTTTAACGTAGCTTAAACAATTTTTTAGTCATATCGCTACGATGTCTGCAGTATGGCAGTTTATAGTGATGTCTAGCACTGGGGCATCATGCCGCAGACATGTAGCATGATGTCCCACCCAGTCACATTATCCTGACACCAGGCCGACCAGTCCTAGCACTAACCTCCTAATGCTGAGCGCTAAACAAAGAAGCTGTTAGTGCCATTTTTGTAAGTCTTTGGTATGACTCGACCGGGGATCGAACCCACGACCTCCCGCATCAGAGGCGGTCGCTCTAACCACTAGGCCAACGGAGTGGTTTTATAATGAAAAGTATACTTGTTAAAAGCTTGAGCAAATTCATGCCTGGACATTTATGGCGGAGTCGCATTACGATTATTATTATTATGTAATAGTAGCAGTTGTAGTAATAGCAGTAGTAGTAGCAGTAGTAGTAGTAGTAGTAGTTATAGCAGCAGTAGTATTAGTAGTGGCAGTAGTAGTAATAATACCGTCCTGTGCGCCGTATTCCCAGTGTTTTCCTCGTACCACTATAGCCCCCGGTTAGATGCCAATTGCCCGGTTCCGTGTACTGCTTGATCTCTTTTTCATGGTAACACTGGAAATTTAAATTTGTAGATGTCACAATTTTCCAAATTTTTAAAATCTCTTTTTTACATGTTGATCTTTTGAGTCTAAAATAATTGACACTATAGTAATGTTTTTGCTACTCTTATACCAAAATGTCCCAGCATAAAAGCTAGTCCCAGCAATCATGAATCACTGTTACGAATCTAGGTCTTAAACTGTAACAGAAAAAAGCTAAACAACAAACAAACATATTTTAGCTATACCGTGAATATTTAAGAGATACTTACAGTATTGTGAATTTAATTCCAAACAATTCCAAATTCCAAATTTTCTACCATGAGTCAAAAGTATGGAATGATCTGATAGAATTCTAAGTCTTAAATGTCTGATGACCAATAGTTTTGAGTTTCCTAATATACCACAATGATATAATTCACAATATCTTTGAAACACTTCTCAATAATTCTATGGTAGATTTATTAAAAAAGTAAATGCTCTCAAATTGATTTTTAACTAAAGTCTGATATTAATAATGATGATGACATTATTATTAATATTATATATATATATATATATATATGTGTGTGTGTGTGTGTGTGTGTGTGTGTGTGTAATTTGACCTGAGACATGATAGCTTTTCTTTGGAAAAACCTGGCTTAAATACAATCAAATCTGACTTTGAATTCAAATTCAATAAACATCTTCTATGCTACATAGAATCTTGACAAAGGTCAGGTAAGCATCAAACCCATTCACAGCATAAAGTAATACAACTTTATCAAAAAAGACAAATTCTAGGTTTAATTGTTTTGATCGCATATATTCTAAAACTATGTCCTTAACCCCACCTTAACTTGCTTACAAATAAAGTCTGTATTAATTGTGCAAAGATGCTAACTTGAACTAGTCAATGATTTAATTACAAATTAGTTAGCCTTAAAATTAGATATGAATTGAGCCAACGTTTTTTTGAGTTGTCTATCCTCAAAATCAGCTTATATCATTTTAATCTACTTTGTGGGCCGTTGTTATAAAATGCCCAAAATAAATATCATCTTACGTAATGGAGCGCAATCACTCACACCAGACAGCAACTGGAGACACTGCTATTGGTATAAATACATATTTAAAGAGCCGTTTATTAGAGTTAATTATTATTATTATTATTATTATTATTATTATTATTATTATTATTATTATTAGTAGTAGTAGTAGTAGTAGTAGTAGTAGTAGTAGTAGTAGTAGTAGTAGTAGTAGTAGTATTATAACTTGGATATTGCTGCCTTGAGTGAGACCCGACTTGCAAGAGAAGGCGAAGTCCGTGAAAGGAGCTCTGAATATACGTTCTTTTGTAACGTCGGCTTTCCAGTGAAGGCATCACTGATAGGCAAATTGAGTGGACCTCTCAAAGAAGTACAAGATAGAATCATGACCATGAAACCTCCATCTTGTGTGGAAGAAAGCACCTTACCATCCTCAGTTACTACGATTCAACCATGACCAACTCGGACGAAGTGTAGGCCAAGTTCTCTGTGGATCTTTACTCAGTCATTGTCGACGTTCCAATGGCAGATAAGCTCGTCATTCTTGGCGACTTCAATGCAAGAGCAAGCTGTGATCACGTTTCCCTGGATGGAGTGCTAGGAAAGCACAGAGTGTTTCACTATAACATCAACGGCTTCCTTTTGCTTAAGACTTACGTAGAGCACTAGGTCATTATCAGGAAAAAGAACAGGCAGGATGTGCGTGTGACCAAGCCCTTCTGCGGCGCTGACTGCTGGACAGACCACCGCATCATCATCACCAAGCTTAACATCTGCATTGAGCCCAAAAGACTCCCACATGGAAAGAAGTCTCTTAAACAACTAAACATCACCAAGCTGAAACTCGTTGGTACCAAACAGTCTCTTGTGGATGCTATGGAAGAATGTGTGAAATCCACCCATCATGACAATCAGAATGTGGTGGCCAACTGGGCGGCTTTCGGACAAATGTTCTACAGCAAAGATTTGTTAATCTTAGGACCCTTCCCCAGAAAGCACCAAAAACGGTTGGATGAGAAATACCGCCTCCATTAAACATACCTCAACATTCCAAGTCCTTCTCCAGGTAAGATCCGTGCAAAATATGCAGAACTGTACGTAAACTGCGTAAGATGCGAGACAAAGGTGTGAGCAACAAAGCTGATAGACCAAGTACTCTGCAGACAGCCATGACATGAAGAACTTCTAAAACGCTTTGAAAGAAGTGTATGGACCTACATCATCTGAATCATTCCTCCTTCTCATTTCAGACGGGAACACACTAATTACAGAGAAAGAGAAAATTCTTGAACGTTAGACTGAACATTTTGACAACTTCATGAATCGCCCTTCATCCATCAACTATAAAGGCATCAGTGGTCTCATCAAATTACTCATCAACAAAGCACTGGATGATCATCCAACCTTGCTTGAGACACCGAACGCGATAAGTCTACTCTCTAGAAGTAAAACCCCTAGTTCAGACTCCATTCCAGCTAAAGTCTACAAGGAAGAGGGAACAGCCCTGATAAAAAGGCTCCACCAACTGTCTTTACTGATGTGTCAGCAAGAGTCGATCCCTCAGTAATTCAAAGACGCTTCCATACTCCACCTGTATAAGCGCAAATGGAACCGCCAACCCTATGACAGCCAATGGCGTATATCCTTGCCCTCAATAGCAGTCAAGATACTCGCCACAATCCTACTGAACAGCCTCATTACGCACCTTGACCAGAGACTCCTACCAGAAAGCCAGTGTGGATTCAGGTAAAACAAACATCTGATCATCGACATGGTGTTTACTGCGAGGCAGCTACAAGAGAAATGTTAAGACCAAAACACCTAGCTTTTCTTCATCTATGTCGACTTGACAACAGCCTTTGATACTGCAAGCAGAGTAAGGCTTGTGAAAATTATTGACAAATATGGATGCCCTGGAAAATGCATATCCATATTGCAGCATTTCCACAACGGCATGCAGGCACGAGTCCAGGACAATGGACAAACATCTGAGCAATTCCCAGTAACCAATGGTGTCAAGCAGGGTTGTGTTCTGGCACCTACACTGTTTAGTATATTGTTCTCCTCCATGCTGACTAATACTTTCAGAGATGGAGATGTTGGAGGTGGCATCAGGTACCTTACAGACGGAAAACTGTTCACCTCCAGGAATCTTAGCGAAAACCAAGGTTATGAGAGACACCATCAGGAAATTCCTATTTGTTGATGACTGCGCCTTTAACATTGGCTCAGAAGCCCACCTGCAACGCAGCGCTGACAAGATCTCCAGCTCTTGCACAAGCTTCGGTCTCACCATCAGTACCAGGAAGACTGAAGTCCTGCATCATCTGGCGCCCGAAAAGCCATATGTTGAGCCCAACATCACCGTCAACGGCAAAAAAAAACCGTCAACGTAGTGAACCGCTTCACCTACTTTGTTGGCAGCACACTGTCACAGAGCGTAACTATTGACGAAGAGGTGAACCTCCTTATTGTCAGAGCAATCAGACTGTATACCAACGTCTGGAATATAAGACCAAACTAAAGATCTACAGGGTAGTTGTGCTTTCCACACTATTTTACGCATGGACGGTGTAACAACGCCACGCCAAGAAGCTGAGCCACATTCATACAACAAGTTTTGGGAAAGTCCTGAGCATCATGTGGCAGGACAAGGTTCCAGACATCGAGGTACTCATCCAACCAGATCTCCCCAGCATCCAAACCATCCTGATGCAGTCTCAGCTATGCTATGCGGGACATGTTGTACGCATGCCAGACCACCGGCTGCCTAAGAGACTCTTCTCTGGCGAGCTACAATAAGGACAGCGATCCCACCGAGGACAGAATAAATGCTTTAAAGACAATCTGAAAGAAGCATTGAAAGCGTTCAACATAGACCCTGATATCTGGAAGGAAACAGCCAGCGATCGAGTCAATGGCGTTCCTCCGTGCACAAAGGCTTCATGTTGTGCGAATCTAGCAGGATAGCAGCAGCAGAGCTGAAGAGGCAAGGCAGAAAAGTGCGTGCTATCAACCCTCCTGGAGATGTCTCACTCATCCCTTATCCTTTATGCACAAGAACCTTCCCTTCAAGGATTGGTCTTATCAGCCACCTGCGCACGCACAGAACACAACCAGTCCATCCAAACCTCGGATGACTAGAGTTGTCCTTATCGATTCGATGGACGAAGAACACATAACTGACCACTATTTCCATATGAATTGGAATAAGATAACTTGTGATTTTATCTTCATTGTTGTAACCTCAATAATGTATATGATTGTAATCATCGTATATTAAGATATCATGTATATATTTGGACTGATCACTACTTCAATATGAATTGGAATTAAGTAACTTGTGCTTTTTATCTTCATTTTTGTAACCTTGGTAATGTATATATCTCTGTGTCTTACGGATAAATGTTGTCATTTAACCTAGGTATTTCACCTGTATCTACATCCATATGCAATTTCGTGTAGGTACTATATTTAACCATCTCTCAATATCTCGCCGCTGGTGGATATGATGGAAGAAGAGCCAGAAAGATAAAAGAGAGCGTGGAAGGAACAGAAACTTTGTCTGGAACAATAAGGGCTGGAAGAACAACTCTATGAGGTACGTTATCAGGTGCTCCAGCAGTCGCAAGAACAGCAATAGCGACATTTTTCATAAGAACCAATCCTTTCTTCAAGAGTAAATGATTAAAGGAGTGGGACAAATCAGCCCTACTTTATCCAATAAGCCTGTGGAATCCCAATTGTTGGCAACGTAGATATGCTGGATGCGCTGTTGGGACTGTGAGATGAGGACATTAAAGATAGTCCTTGTCATAATACACCAGCTGTCCTTTTCTGCCCCTAATTTGTATTTTGCGTATTGTGTGGTTTTGGTCTTGCTTGTTATATTTTTGTTTATACCAGAACAAATCTCACATACCTCCATTGCTTTCATTTGGTTATGTGTGGTTGCATAAGTGTGTGTATGTGTTTGTTCATGTGTGTGTGTGTGTTTATGTGTATCTACATGTCAATTACCTTAACATTTCCTTTCTGCTTGTCCGTGTGTACCTGTGTGATAGCGGGTTTGATTGTGAATGTTTTTGTGTAAAATAAAATACTCCTCCCTTTCTATGGGTATTTGTATGTATGTATATATTCATGTGAGTATGAAAAAGTAAGATTACCTAAAAAATATTCCTGTTGTATATGTATGGTTGTGAAATAGCCAGAAAGAAAGTTGGTATTTAAAACTAAGAGATGGTCTCAGATAGTTTGTCTGTCATTATAATTGTGTGTTTGCTACAATGTAGTGAGTTATTTCGGTGTTGCTTCAAACTCATTTGTGGCTATCTTTGTTACAACATAACTGAGTGGCATTTTGTTTTTGTTTTCCTGTCTCACAAAGGAACCATATCATTGTCTTGTGAAAGTTTCCGTAGGATCCCAAAATGCCATCCTAATGTTAAAGTGATATAGCTCCTCAGTGTTTCATCCGTGATATCAAAATTACAATAGGCCCCAGAGTTTTATAATAATATTAAATTTGCGATATGGGAAGGGACTACGAATGTCATACTAATGTTAATTTCCCGTAGGGACCCAGACCATGTCGCTTCTAATGTCAGTTTCTCATATTATCCAGACCATGCCGTTACTAAGGTCAATTTCCTGTAGGAACTCAGACCATCCCAAACGTCACCAAATCCTCCTTCTCAATTATATGTTCCAGATAACCATCAAATTGTTTTGCACATTGTCGATAGATACAAAATTCGGTCATGTATTTCTGCCACGTTTTACCTATGACTGGTCACGTTACCCTTTTAGGTAAGCATATAGACCTAGTTGTTCGTCCAGAATCAATCAGTTTCCCTCTGGTTCTCATGAACTTCCACCCCAAAGAGCATCTTATATCCGTATCTCAGCTGTCAAGAAATCAGAGATAAATTGTCTGGTGCAATAGGTAGTGTAGAATCGTTTAAACAAAAGTAGAGAGTAATGTGTATATTTAAAATGAACATACCTTTGCCCTCCAGGAACAGATATTCGTATGAATGGATGCTGCAGTTCATGCTTATCCCGGAAGTAACAAAGTGTACAAAGATCGCATTTCTCGCATGATGAACATTTCCACCTCGCACCGGTGAAATCATCGGTCTGACATTCATGACACTTTACTCCAACGTGCTTGATGTCTGTCAAAGAATTGTACGAGAAAATGAATTTTAGTGGACGGTTTCTATCCATAATGTACAAAATAATTAGATGAGAGGTAATGTTTGTTTAGAATGGCTACAATGGTACAATTAAAACTAAATGTTTTCTTACAAAACCGTATATAAAATTTAAATATTAAAAACTAAGAATCTTTAGCGGATAAATGTACATTTATCGCATACATATACTTAACATGAAACAAAGTACACATTAACTCCTACTTGAGTACATCTGCTCTTCAAACACTTTGAAAAATTTCGTGAAACGGGTTCTGCTTGGGGAAGCTTTTTAGTTTTTTACGTTCATGTACTTTTTTCCAATTGACTTCTTTACTAGTTGTTACATAATTATAATGACTCTGAGTCTCGGATTAATGAATTTTATTTAAACTCACTCAGCGGTGCACTGTCTAAAATGCTTAAATCAAATTTGCCATCTTTCCCAGTTTTGCATGTGCTTTGTGTTCCCATATCCCATACAACTTCGGCAGTGCCATTTCCAAAGTCCTGGATAACCGTGCCCACGTGACCTTCTCCTCCATCTGCATTTCTGAGACTCCAATCCGGGCCTCTCACGACTCTAAGTCCCTCCGCCATCAGAACGAAGTCTTGTGAACCTGAAACAGATAAGGCCGTACTATCCGACAATTAGCTTTTAATAAGTGAACAAATGTATCAGAACTGTGCATTTGGGTGCACGGACTAACTCATCCTTAAGGTTACAAATGATCCTCTACACCATTCTCTCGACTAAGCTCCATTGTTTCTACATTAATATTTTGGTATTCAAAGCAATATCTTAGAGACGATCATAAAACTTCAGATTGATTGTCTACTCTAAACCATCGAATGTCACTTTTAAAACTGTAAAGTCTTTCATGATTCGAAGACTCAAAATTTCAAGGTCAAATTCAAAACACAAGTTTAATCATCTTCAGTCGGCAGCTCAATAGTCATGAAACTGATTGAGAGCAAAATTAATCTCAAGCTAAAAATTGCATCGAAAATGACAATGCCACTGAAAATCATATATATGTACAGACTCGAATAATGATATTAATACTGTTATACTGCTAACCATTACTGTGGTCGAGGCTATGAAACTCTAAATTGTTATAAAATTTAGTGTCATTTGAATTTCTGTGATAAGAAAGCTTTGTGATCCCTTGGGCCAACCAGTAAACCGGGAAATGCTACATGCTTACACCTTCATAATAAACACTCAAATCTGCCTTTAAACCTTGGCTAATGATTATTAATGATACTTGTTGAGCACTAAGGCTAGGTTTATAGAATAATCAGCATATCATGTAACGAAAGTCAATAGGCCTTGGCTGTATATTACAGCAAGGTTATGTCTTATATTATCGTAATGTCAACATGCATGCACAAATAAAAAATTGTCTACACTAAAAGCAGTACTTGCTTCACTTGGTAAATTAGCTCGAGAGCTTCCCGATTATTGATTTAAAGCTGTTTGCTTTACGTAAATCTTTAGCAGCAAAAAGGGGCAAGTATTGTTTCATAGAAGAAAAAAATGATAACTATATCTCTGCCAATCTCTCTCTCTCTCTCTCTCTCTCTCTCTCTCTCTCTCTCTCTCTCTCTCTCTCTCTCTCTCTCTCTCTCTCTCTCTCTCAGAAAGGCAGCTGAACAAGACTTTTTTCAATAATACACTTTCTCGTAGGTGATTGGGGTGGGATATATTCTGTTTCGTTACTACTTCATTTGAACAGTAGACAAATGAATTACAATGACTCCAGAGATCAAATCAACATCGAATGAAAATAAAAACTTTTCTAGGAAAACTTCGTCATACTCCATTTGAATTGAAACGATAAATTGGTTTGGTTAGGTGGATTATTATACATTGTTTGCAGCACACAGTAGGCTGTTATTGGCGGCCACTGTATCTAGTGTAGGAGAAACCCTCGGGAAACCACCAGGAACTAAAGCCGATCCAGCAGAACCTTCTTTCATGCTTTTTCTCATACATTCTAAGCCAAGATTAGAACCCTTTTGGTCACAAATGCAATGTCAGTTATCCATAAAAGCGATCGTCTTAGAACCTTGACCCGCCCATTTGGGATCTCAGAAGATTAAAGGAGACCAGAAATATTATTTTTCCTTTTATATATGTAATTCTCTTCAAATTTTAATTCGACTGTAATGTTTATAAATTAAATCTCGTTGGCGGATAGTAACATATTGCCCAGAAGATACCACGATCCCGTAAATTGCCGAGATTTCTGAGTTTTTAATTAGGACAGATCCCGTAATCCCGTGACGCAATACTAGCCAGTCATGGACTACAAACAGAAACATGGTGAGCGAGACAGACAGGAGACGATTTGCGTTGCAAATTCAAAAGTTGAATCTGCTTCCGAGATATGTTCATAACTAAATCTGTTGAATTTATTTGTGTGTTAACAATGTGTTTAAGATCAGAAAGCATAAAAGTACAACAGTAAGGTGATCATATTTCATATTTTGGAATTTTAAAACAGCAATGTAATTTTAAAATAAATACTCATACACTGTGTGCAGTGCAAAAGTGTGATAAGGATTAGGTGATGGTGCCTAATGTAAAAATTAAAAATTTACCCCAATGCAAAAAATGAATTTAAGAAGAATGAGGTTCAATAGTTTTATATGTAAATGACATATTTATTACATACCCCAACACACACACACACACACACACACACACACACACACACACACACACACACACGCACCATCACCACCACCACCTAAGGACTAATATCTTGAAAATATACATTCTGCACTGAAACACTAAAAGATAATACTGAATTCTGGGGCGAAGAGACAAGAACGGGGACAAATTTGTGTGTGAAACAGTATCCATCACCGGGGAGGTAAAAAGGCTTTGAGAGCGGCTTTCATCGGTCTTAAATTAATATTATTTTAAAAAAATAATAACGACAAATAAATCTGCAAAGCAGAAATAATAAGTAATTAATTTTAACATTAAGAAACTTCTTTCTTATGATTTAGTTACAGTGTAATTTACATGCAGGCTACAATTGTCATACAGACAAATTTGATAATATATACATGTCTGGTATAACAGTGTATGTACTGTATTGGGCAGCGCTTAAAGCAAATTTTGTTTAGACTTGAATAAACTCACAAGGACTGACTAAAATTTCATACGCCCGGAGAGTTCATACCTGTCAACTCTCAAGCCGAGACACACCAAACCGGATTTTGGGAGTATTTTCCCCACCTAACTCCCGATGCTGTAATATTTCCCGATTTTTCGCTGAGAACTCCCGAATACCGGTATTACATTATATCTGTCAATTTTCATTTCTCAGAAAAAAATCCCTAAACCATACATAAATAGATACGTGGGCGCCCGCAGCATAGGTCAAGGTGGGGGAGGGGGTACGTGACCTCCACATCATGCTTCATTATATATATATATATATATATATATATATATATATATATATATATATATATATATATATATATATATATATATATATATATATATATATATATATATATATATTCCGACAAGTTTAATTAAATAATTAATATCACACAACAGTTTATTTTCTTCAGTAAATTAAATCTTAAGATATAATAGTATTCACGTAAATTGCAGATTTTTTAAACCACTACAACAGTACAATATTAACAAATAAAAAATGGTCACCCATTACCTTAAATCCCATGAATGATCACTGTGAATGCTGTGCAATTTTCTCTGCAGACAAAATCGGATCTCTATTTCCGCCAAAGAAACTCGGCCAATTAACACCGACAATCCTCTACCATATATGTAAAGTTTACTTATTATGATTAAATTTAAAGAAGCAATAAAACAAAATATACCTTGTTGTATCTGTGCCATTACATAACTAAATCAGAATGAATATTTTATTAGAGAAACAGCTCCCACATGTACAGTAACTTGTGTGTCTGCAGCTTTGAACTGTTAAAATGAAGTCCTAATAATAGGGCATCGTTTATTTGACAATCAATTGCTGGTGCTCACACACGCACACACACATACACACACAGACACACACAAACACACAGACACTGTCGAACATGGTTTCTTTGGAGTATGTCCTAATGGCTGTCCCTTTCACAAGATAAATGCAGGAATAAAGATTAACTATTAATTATTCACATAGGCTTTATTGCTTGTGTACTTAAGTCAAAACTTCAGCTATTTTGCAGTTTAACCACAGCTGGCTAGAATATGATAGAAAAGGACTTGTCCTGGGGGATAATAAGGCATATTAAAAGAAGATGGCGCGTCCCATGGGCGCTCTAACATTGGAGCAAGGGAGTAGGGTCAATGTGAAACTTTAATTTTGTACCTGACCTTCTTTTTAATCGCTGCTATTTAAACTACCCAAGGGATAGTTTTATGTCGGTTCAAATCATTACAGATTACCGTTTATACATATTACATGTAACAGGCATAGAATGAAATGTTTATATATATATATATATATATATATATATATATATATATATATATATATATATATATATATATATATATATATATATATATATATATATATATATATATATATATATAATATTATTTTTTTTCCTCGAAACACGACCGTGTTAGGAGTTTAGAATCTTACTTTTAACAAAGCTTTCATTTAAATAAATCCACACCCCTAGAACAGTGGTGATTTGATTTAGATTATGCCGGGTCAAGTCATTTATGTCAACATCTTGAAAAAAAAATATATTTACTCATTTCATCAAAGCGATCAAAGTTTCCTCAGGGGAACATTTTTTTCAACAAGCCTATGGGCACCTTACTATGAATATGGGCCCGAGCTAAATTTAGAGGGGCCCGGGGTATCGGACAATTGAACTTATTTTTTAGCACTGCTGTGTATATATAAATATACTGCAAACTGATTGCTGCATTTTGTAGTCACTAGACCTATTTTCGTAACTCATACGTTTAACAATTTTCACAGGATTTAAAAACTCCAATAATATGTCTAGTCAGCGCCAACTTTTAGTCTAAGCCTATCATTTGCGTATCCTTGAGCTGCCATTTTTTTTTTCAGGATCCCTCTCGTAACATTCCTTTAAGAAATCTAGCGAGCACAAAGAGCTGTATGGTATTGATTTGAAATCGACTCTCTCGTAATAATGAATCCCTACTTTGTATGTCTTTATCTTTTGGAAAAGAAAGGAAAATGTTGTCCACAACTTTTTATAATTTGTTATTACACTCATAAACAAAGCGGCATTGTCTTGTACTCTGACAACTGCCAGTAGAGATGCTGGAATCGCTGCTGTGACGT
Organism: Potamilus streckersoni; assembly: GCA_016746295.1. Taxonomy (NCBI): domain Eukaryota; kingdom Metazoa; phylum Mollusca; class Bivalvia; order Unionida; family Unionidae; genus Potamilus; species Potamilus streckersoni. The sequence goes on from JAEAOA010002091.1 coordinate 200,589, forward strand.
CACATCACGAAAGGAACCGAATAAGGCGCGGAAAGTTTGCATACGAGGTCACGGAAATTCATCTCCATGAAGATATGCCAATATTTAAATATTGGCATCACGGTCGCAGATGACGCCTCAGAAAAAGTTTTTTTCTTTCTATTGTGCTTTTATTATTATTCTATTTTTCCTTTCGTTTCTATTCTCCTTTAAACTGTCTAATTTGTATATCTGCAGGCATACTTAATAGCCTTCATATAATTTTAAATATAATCCTTCTTGTCAGAGAATCTGCATGTGGCTTTAAAAATATTTAATGCATATATAGAACTATAGATATATTTGCGGAAAAATATCTTTGCCTGTAGTAGCAGTAATGGAATACGATCTGCTTTCAAACAAAATCGTTAAACATTGCAAAATTAATAGAGATATGTGTGATTTTCATCTTACTTGTCTCTAATTCATCCCTCCAACATACTATTTCTATACACAAGAAACTTTTCAAAAACAAAATTAAGCTGGAACTCAAAGAATGGTTAGCTTAATGATGTGAATTCCCAGCGTTGAAAGATCCTTACTTTTGTATTTACTGACGGTATGTCCACAACTGGAAACAAAAATCTATACATTGTGAAATAAATCCTTAATTTACTCAACCTGCTTTTAATGAAACTTTGGCTTTTTTTTAAAACTTTATACATGCAGGCAAATTCGCAACTAGATAACACCGTCTTGCCTAGATAGCATGAGTCACTTTCCGTTGACGACAAGGTCAATGGCAACAACTTTTTCTCATCGAATTTTTGCATAAACGTTTATCTCTGATAAGAGAAGTTTATACTTACGCCAGTACTAACATGATCTGTTGGAGACAAGAAATATATGTTTAAAATGTCATTACAATACACCGTTTTATATACTATGTCTGTACAAGCTAATATTTTAAAGTTAACATGAATGTGGTATCACTTTTAGCATCGAGATCTTTGAAGCTGAAATCACTAAAAACTACAAGCAGAATTATCGCTTACGTGGAAACTGTTTCAAATTTTTTTCCCCAAATTGTATGCTTTTATTTCAGTCAGGCTATTTTGCAACTGACTTTTAAACACAATGTAAAATGCGAATCTCCTGTTACTACAACGGAACGAAAATAAAAGCATTTGTTATTTATTTATTTATTCATTTATTTATTTACTATAGATATACAGATGAGTGAGCAGTATTTAGATAGGGTGGTAAACAGGTCAATGCGTGAATAATAAAATGAGTGAAGAAATAAGCATAGATAGATAGGTATATGACATGATTCAGTTATTAATTGATTAGTCTATTGAATGATGGATAAAAATAAATACTTTTATTCACTTTATTGCTTGATTGTTTGTTTATCGTTTTCTGTTATTTAAATTTTTAAAAGGCGCCAGAGATTTTAACATATCCCAAGAATGATGTGTACAAAATCAATCGATGTTGATTATCAACAAGCAGTTAGATCACTGCCTTTAAAAAATGGAATGCAAAGTAAACGTTCATCATCCACTGTGTTTTCATTGCTCAACTTTTTATCATAGTTTAAGTGGGAAAATTCTTTTACCAATTCCAGGATTAGATGTTAAAAATGGTATTTAGCTGTGATAATAACCCACCCCTCTAAACCACCCCAAAATTACTGTACTCAAGCAAATGCTTTTACAAGATTTATCTTGACACAACAGACCATAGCAGTTAGTTTGCTTTACTTTATCATGTTTGCACTAGTGTATCAATGTAATGTACTTCCATACTACTTTTCTCAAAGAGATCTTATAAAATTTATTCACTTACCAATGTTAATACCAATCAAGCGCTGATCCCACGATTTCTTTGCTGCGGAAAATTTCTACTGGTTTCACTAGAGTGTTATCATTTGGCAAAGTGCATGACAAAACGGACCTCGTTTTGATCTATTTACAGTATCCAATAAATCACTGAGTTGCTAAATGACTTAAACAAACAATTCCAGGAACTATATCTATATAAATTCGTAGATATCAACATTGGTAGCTTAGTGCACATGATAAAAAAGACAGATTTTTGGAGGGACTCCAAATAGTTTAATAAATTTCAAGATATAAAACTATGCATTTAAGTTGGCTGCCATATTATATTTGATATTTTTGTTTGTCCACTGCAATCACCTACGTGATATCCACCCTTATTAACAATTTAAAATATTTGTTTCTGTCACAGCGCTTAAAAATAGCCTGTCCGTGAGTGTGCTCATGTGAGCAATTCTACAAGCGTACCTTACAACATTTGAAATAGAGTCTTGTTCCGTCAGATTCGTAATGTATGGTTGGATACACACAAAGGCTATCCAGGACCATATATCTCTGTGTCCTGTTAAAAGGCACTTTGCTCCCATTTCCTAGGTACTATGTCTAATATATTAAAATTGCTGTCAAAACAATGAAAATGCAACAAAGCAAAGCATACATAAATGGCTTGCAGTTTACGATATTTTTACTGGAATGGCTCTTAATGAAGCAATATTAAAAGCTGAAGACAGAGATGGAGGGTAAAAAGGGGTTTATGACACTAAATTAACCTTGTAAAAAAAAAAGAACAAAGAAAAAGGTAATTCACAAGCAACGTAGAACTGGAAGAAATTTACCTTTTTAATTTAGCAGTCTTGTGGAGCTTCGGACAGAACAACCTAGCTAATATCAAAGATAGTAAATACAATTTACTACATGTATCTATAATTCTTCAGACGAAAGTAAACCCCGGATCTGATAACACGAAATGTACTTGTTTTCTCTTTGTATATCTCTATATACTCGATATTAAAGCCTCATGCCATCGTTGTTCATAAATTCCACCATTAATTCAGTCTAACTATAGTTCGGAAAAGAGGTAATGATTTGATAAAATAGCTAAGATAAAACATTCTTTGAAATAATCAATATGATAGGTTTGCATCATGTTCAAATGTTTGGATTAGAATTAAGAGGTGCCTCTCCTTAATTCAGTCCGCAAAGTCGCTCTTTATTCCCTTTCTTTTCTGGAGTGTTCCACAAGTAGTGACACAAGGATGTCGCTGATCAACATCGGATTAATTCGTACACCTGTGAAAAATGGACGAGTTTCTTAGTTCGAGCGAGAAAATATATGGCCCATAATACGATGAGACGTCGATATTAATCAGATGATGTGGCATGTACGACTTTTTGCACGTATAGGCGGCATTGGGGCTTACAAATTTACAAGTACTAAACTGGAAGCTTTCCCTGTATCTGTGATCAGCAGAGAGTGATTTGATTTGCTCGTTTTATTTATTTCTTTGACTTAGCCAGCTAATTGTGGATCCAGAAATTGAGACAAGAGATGTACATCTAGTATTTTGTTGTTGTTGGTCTTTTTGTGGATTTCTTTGTATTTAATGCCACTTTTCATCAGATGATATGCTATATATGGTGGTCAGTATGTCTGGTGGAGGTAGAACCCGGTTATATCCCAGGAAAAGAACCACCGACCCACGAGAAGCTACTGGCAAGCATTCGCTTATATGCACGTTGGCCTAGGCTCGACTCTATCTGAGGTCAGTGATTCACAGCGGCGAGCGCCTTAGACCTAATTAGTATATTCGATATCTTGCTTACTTTGTTGATATGAAACAGTAACGTGGTTTGATAGTTGCACAATGAATTCCTCTGACAAGCACCGATACCAGGCCCTGCTCTGTTAACGTCTTGATTAAACAATAGGCAATTAGATCTAATTTATACCTGGAATCCAAAGGCAATGACAGCACTTCAGTTGGAGTTAGTCAGATCCAATCAGAGTGGAATGTCTTTGGTTATTCATCTTACAGGTTGCTATTTTTAAAGGGTACAATGTCTAATAACTGTACATATGTACACTTTGATGCATGTTTTCATCTTATTTGTGACAAAAATATGTTTATGTGATCTAATGTTTCTTATTATTTTAGCTTCAGTTAACTATGCACACATTTATTTTAATGTGTATTGCTTTCATTGTTTCTGCAGCTGCTGAAAGCTAGGAATCATATTCCGCTGATTGTGTCAATACAGCTGTTGACAAAAAGTCTCTCTCTCTCTCTCTCTCTCTCTCTCTCTCTCTCTCTCTCTCTCTCTCTCTCTCTCTCTCTCTCTCTCTCTCTCTCTCTCTCTCTCTCTCTCTCTCTCTCTCTCTCTCTCTCTCGTAAATTTTCGAATATTACAGTTAGTGGTAAATACCAATAGTTTAGGTTATGAAGAAAGAGGTATACAGACGGGCATTGACAGTAATGAATAAATAGATGTTAGCGCAACAACAACTGGGAGATTAGTAAAAGGAGAAGTGGTTGCGTAAGATCCTAACAAACAATATTTAGATTAGGGGCCATCCATAAATGACGTTACGCCATTTTAGTCGATATATTACCGCGTCGTCAAACGTCGTCACAAAACGTCAGACCCCTCAAATATGACATCAAATTTCTCTGCCCCTCCTTTTGAAAATATTCGTCTAATTTGAGTTCCTGCATGACACGCGTGAAGCTTTTTAAACGTAATTACATAAAATATAAGCAAAAAAAAATAAGAATGAAATTTAAGTGGAACTTTTTTTTTAAAGTTGCCCATTTTAATGTGAAGTCATATTTCTTAAATACACCCTCCTCCGCGTCAGATATAGTCACAAATTGTTCATCCCCTTTCCCAGGTGCGTGACCTCATTTATGAACGGCCCCTTAAACAATGTTGATGAATTTAAGCACGTATCTTCATAAAAGATTTTTTGCATCAACGTTTAAAAGGGCTCTACTGCATACATTTTCAGAAATGTTTCTTTGCTTTCATTTTCTCTAATTTATTCGAAATGTTAAATATTATTGAAATCAAGCATGCGTTCAATCTAATAAGGCTGAATATCGTATTTTAAGACAGTTTGTTGTTGTTGTGCTTAACGCCATTTTTCAGCACATGATAGGCTATTCATGGCGGCCAGTATTAATGGTGGAGGAAGAAACCGGGAAATCACCGGAAAGAACCACCGACCCACGAGAAGTTACTGGCAAGCTTTCTCACATATCCACATTCGCCGAATCCTAGACTCGAACCCACGCAGACAGAGGTGAGATGGCAGTGATCCGTAACGGACAGCGCTTTAGACCACTCGGCCACTCGGGGCCCCTTTTAAGACAGTAAAATATCTATGACTGAATACGCTAACATAGTATACCCCACTATATCGAATACATTTTGTTATTAACTAAGGGATGAACTCATTGATTTCTTTATGATCATACACACACATATGCATAATTGTCTTTTGTATTGAAAATATTACACATATATACATACATACATACATACATACATACATACATACATACATACATACATACATACATACATACATACATACATACATACATACATACATACATACATACATACATACATACATACATACATACACACACACACACACACACACACACACACATACATACATACACACACACACACACACACACACACACATACATACATACATACATACATACATACATACATACATACATACATACATACATACATACATACATACATACATACATACATACATACATACATACATACATACATACATACATACATACATTCATACATACATACATACATACATACATACATACATACATACATACATACATACATACATACATACATACATACATACATACATACATACATACATACATACATACATACATACATACATACATACATACATACATACATACATACTGTGATGTGTCGAATTTTGAAACTTGTTGAAAATCAATGTTAAATAAACTGTACTTCCAAGTTAAAATAATCAAAGCAGAAAGGTCTGGAGACAGTTTAATTATTACTTCTTTATTTCATTTCTAAACATAAAAGGAACTATGTTAAGCTTCGATAATAGCTGACTCGGCCATTTTTTTATGGCACAGGGCGTAGGCGTAATAATAGTCCGATTCGTAGCAGTTCGAAAAAGGACGCACGTTAAATAATCTATTTTTCAAAGAAAGCTAATTGCAGCATTGTTTTAGGCTAGTGAAATCGACGATAGACACCTTATTTTAAGGGGAAATTTTGTGTACAGTTATTGATGATTGGACAGGGAAACTTAAGGGCGTACATTTGAGAAACAATTTAGAAACTATTTCTCGAAAATCCTTTAGTCAGATTTTTCTTGAGAGAAGATTAAGTCGACTCCATAGACGCTAATGAAGTAGTGTTCTTCGAGAAATTACAAAAAGGTACCAGGTAGTTGTCTTAGAAAATGAGAAAAACTAAAGGCTATGACTGTTTGTTTGAAAAGAGAAAACGGCTGTAAGGTACGCAATTTTAGTTTTCAATTTTGAATATGCTATTTCATTTGTTAGATTGTTTGCAAATATGACATATTATGATTCACGCATGTATCCTTTTCTTTTCGTAGGACTCTAATGATATGTCAGTTTTATACTATCTAATTTTCTGACTTTTCAACTATCAATTCATTGAGAGAATTGACGGATCGCGTGTAATTATATATTCGATATGTAGAATTGTGAAGGGATTTCATGAATTTACCCTAGGATACAAATATGCAATATTTCTTAGGATATATGAATCGAATCTCTTTGTAGCATGATATTTACTCTTGTGAGTAAATGACAAGTGTATATTATATATGAGTTCACAATATTTAATTGCTCACACAAGTTACCGTAGGATAGTTAGATTTAGCGGATATATTATGTAAGAACACGATGGGTTTCGGCGCTCTTAAAGATATATGTCAGCCCTCTTAAAGTTAGAGAGTCTTCTTATAACGGTATAGATACGACTACATCTTTTTGTGGGGAAAGCTCTGGCAACGAGAGGTAGTGGAGATCGCTGTAAAATACAAACATAATCTCTCTTGATCTGTACCTAACAAGTTAAAGATTCACAAGGGCTCGGCCTTTTAATACTCTGAGAATATAGTGTAACATATAGATATCACGCACGTCCTTGTTTAAAGTCACGCCTGTCCTTGTCTAAAAGTCAAGGACGCCTTTGTCCCTTGTCTCAGACCAGAGAGGTCTGTGTTCAATAGTTGTCTCTTAAGCGAATGACCTTTTAAGTCGCACGCTGCTTACAACCTTGAAATTTTGTTGTAAGCGAGGCTATTCATGCCATGAACTTTTTAAACCAGACAGTTATGAATTTGCTAAATCAATTTGTGACAGTTTATAAAGAACGCGAGCCCCACAGGCAAATCGTTTATTGTTCCATTTGCGCTATGAACTTTTCATTTGAGGCCATCTTATGATCCTATCTGCCAAACCTGTCCCTGCGGGCAATATACAAGAATGTGATGGACAGGTTGATGCAATACATATAAACAGATTTTTTCTCTTAATAACTATTAGTTTTAACATAGTCAACACAACTTAGATGTTATTATTTCTTTTCAAAATTGATATCTTAATAGATATTGTACCATAAATAATTGAACATTAAACTGCGTTGAATATCCACAATATAAATAAGTCGTGTTGTAATTATGCTGACATATACGGCCACATTGTCTGTAGAAAGCATGTGGGAATTTATGACTTGGATGAGTCATCTGTATCAATGTAACGGTATTCTTACCGTAAACAGAGAATATGTGAGGATTTAGTGATTAAGGTCGTGTTAGGTCAGATTTATGCAGTGTAAACCTCCAAAATATGAGCACGAGAAATATAGCTTATATTTATATGTAACTGTGTAGTGGCATTTGTCTAGCGTGACACATACTATATATTTAAGGGGACAGCTTCGTATTTCGTACTTCGCACTCCGAACGAGAGAAGGAGAAGGAGGAATACAGAAGGAACTCAATGAGTTAAAAGTGAAATGTACATCTACGGCATGTCAGAATAGCGAGGGTTGGAAAAGGATAAAACACGTGGTTAGACGTGGGAAACAAGTTGTGAGAGATATGATGACTGGTGATGCTGTCAGCGTTTGAAATTGTGCTCAAAGTCAACACTCGTAAACATGATGAAAACTTTTCTTTGAAATTAAATTATGTCACTGATAATCAGTCAAATTGGAAAGCAAATTTTGGCTATTCTAACTGAGTATATGGAATTTAGTAATTAGATGGCACGGGAATTGATATTTTTGATTATATGTTAACAGATTAAAAATATTGAAAAGGGGTTCGTGGTTTTTATTTCTGTCAATCCTCTGTTAAGCTATCTGTAACGTTCCATCTATCAGTCCACACTGCGCAGATTACACACCGGGAGATCATTCCCTAGCTATCGACGCCATATAAAAGGAGGGGTGTTTGCATGTTTCAAATCTTCCCAATTACAACATACATACATACATACATACATACATACATACATACATACATACATACATACATACATACATACATACATACATACATACATACATACATACATACATACATACATACATACATACATACATACATACATACATACATACATACATACATACATACATACATGCATACATACATGCATACATATAAGCATGCATGCATACATACATACATACATACATACATACATACATACATACATACATACATACATACATACATACATACATACATACATACATACATACATACATACATACATACATACATACATACATACATACATACATACATACATATAAGCATGCATGCATACATACATACATACATACATACATACATACATACATACATACATACATACATACATACATACATACATACATACATACATACATACATACATACATACATACATACATACATACATACATATTACACCGCGGGAGATCATTCCCTAGCTAGCGACGCCAAATAAAATGAGGAGTGTTTTCATGTTTCATATCTCCCAAATCAGAACACATACATACATACATACATACATACATACATACATACATACATACATACATACATACATACATACATACATACATACATACATACATACATACATACATACATACATACATACATACATACATACATACATACATCATACATGCATGCATGCATGCATACATACATACTTACATACATACATACATACATACATACATACATACATACATACATACATACATACATACATACATACATACATACATACATACATACATACATACATACATACATACATACATACATACATACATACATACATACATACATACATACATACATATCTCCCAAACCAGAACACCCGAAAATCAAAGACTAAAAATTCGTATTAATATTCATTGTTTCAGTTGCACGAGATTGTGTACTTGAAAATTGAGTAGCAAATTAAAATTCGAGACAATACTAAAAAACACTATTCAAAACTACAATGGGGGTTAATCCGTGTTTATAGTTCATAATACGAGAAAGTCATGCTTTCTCAGGTCATCAGGTAAAATACGTTATTCCGTAGTGAATTCCAATGTTCTAGAACTAGACCCAGATATGTATGTTGACTTCGTTGATAACGAACCTAATATTTAACCCACACTCATAGAGAAAATATTAGCTATGTATCATTGGTTTGCCAAAATTAAAGTCACTTGCCAAGTTCACAATTAACTTGATTTTGGACAAGGTCAAGACCAAATTACAATTATACATAATATACAATCGTAGAGAAAAAAAACCGAAACACTTTGATTATATTGCTGTAATATACATATACCATGCTTGAAGATTTATTAATTTATATTGTAATCGTTCTTGAGGAAAAAGAGAAAGGCACAGCCAGTCTGTGTTTTTTGCCAGAAATTAGATGTGTTCAATATGGCAGGCACAGGTGAAAACTTTTTTTATAATGAACATATGCATGAGCTCAGGTAATTAGTGTTTTAACTCTTGTAATCTTTTTGTGTGACCTTGAAAAGTGATGTAAACTCTACAAGGCCTCTGGTTAGCATCATTGAGTCAAGTACACACATTTGGTACATGTATATTACTCTCTGATGAGTCGATCAACAGAAACTTAATTTCTTCTGAAAGATATAAACATTCTTTGAAACAATAAATTCTTTTAATGTTAAACTTATTCTCTATAAGGTAATCATTTAAGTCTCGTGTCTTAGATATAGAAGATTTTAATAATAATAATAATAATAATAATAATAATAATAATAATAATAATAATAATAATAATAATAATAATAATAATAATAATAATAATAATAATAATAATAATAATAAAAGTAATAATAATAACGAAACACTGCTTGAAACCTAAGCTCAATGTTTTACGATAATATATTTTGGTCAGGTACTGTTAAATTTTTTTTTACTTCCATTGATGCTATTTTTCTCTCAGCTGTAATGAATTTCTTTTAAAAGCATTGTCAGAGTGAAAATGGGATGAAGGTAGCTGAAGTTAATTTCAGAGCAGCGATGTATTCCAGAATTTATGAATTTGGTTATGCTATCTTTACAATTTGAACATTTAATAAATTACACTCGTTTATATTGTGATCTTAAATTCAAACAGTTTGGAGTATATAATAATGATACCTTATAATCGCAACTTAGATATAGGTAATTTAGAATGGCGACGTTCAACAGGACATTTAAACATAGCTTAATTTTGACAATAACCCCAACATGCAAGTGGAACTAGTCTCAGAACGATCTCTCTCTCTCTCTCTCTCTCTCTCTCTCTCTCTCTCTCTCTCTCTCTCTCTCTCTCTCTCTCTCTCTCTCTCTCTCTCTCTCTCTCTCTCTCTCAAACATGCATTTTATGTTCATAGGTCTAGTCAAACATACTTTTCAGAAAGTACTTTGCGATGATTAGGCGATCAATATCAAATCAATATAAAATTAAGTAAATCTCAAGATATAAACCTCATTTAAATTGAGTTTTTTCTTCTATTTTATATCTCTGCTATAACCTTATAACAGCTTGAATCATTAAATTATATACTTTGGCAGTCACCTAGGCTAGGTGTCGGAGGTAATTATTTAAAACGAGACTGTCGTACCGTCATACTAGTGGTAGAACGTGCGCTTCAGATTGTTTACTTACTGTTGGGGAAACCTTGCTTTGTGGCTGACGCTGAAAGTATGAAAATGATATTCACAGTGTACACGTTTTAAATATTATCTTCGTAAAGTGATGGAGGGGAGATTCTGACACGTTTGATTCAGGTTCATAATATTATAAAGTTTAATGTCTTATTTTAGACACTCTAATTTCAATAAAGAGAGGATGGAAGCACGTGCTAGATACATTGCCTTTCTATCTATGGAATTAATTATTGATGTATCATGTTTCAATTTGATCTTTTCGCCACTTTATTTAAACCGAAATAAGAATGTGTGACTAAACATTGATGGAAGATACCCCAAGCATAGATTCTTGTCGATATGACAGTTGGAGTTTCTTCCCTTATTCCGATTTTGTGTCTTGAGTTATGTGTATATTTTTTTGCAAAATACTGACGATTGGTGTATGTACAATATATCAATCTTTTTTCTTTGTTTCAAAGTTTCCAACACAAATCTTCACATTGACTGTTCCGACCATGAACAAAAAGTAGAAAATACTCCCAATGGAAAATCCATGTCTATCAGCCTACACGTGACAATTCAGGTTGACAATTATCGGCAAGCCCTCGGAACTGTTCTCCTAGCAAAAATGCTTTCTGTAGGTAATACGGGTCCCGTCCGTTATTTCCAAGGGCTTACACGGGTACATGATTATTGATCAGCTATAAACAAGAACAATAAGGATTGATTATGACTTTTTTTACTTCAGTATACAAAACGTACTGCCCCAATGTGCCTGCTACAAGTAATTATTATGTATGAATTTCAACTAAATTGGCAACGTTTTGACTCGCATGTTGATCTGAATACCAGTGGGACAGGAGTTATTTCTTACGACCAACTGCCTTATGTAAGTGAAACAATAATACTAACTGCCTAGAAACAAAGTAAACAATGGTGTTTTATAAAATATTTCATATCACGTATATGAAATTTGGTTTTGCTTAAGTATCTCCACTCGAGCAAGCGCATGTGTGTGTGTGTGTGTGTGTGTGTGTGTGTGTGTGTGTGTGTGTGTGTACTGGGGTTTTATCGAGACTATAATTTAAGCATACAGATTTAGGGCCCAAGTTTCGGTAGGTGAAAACAATGCATTTATTGGGATCTTTTTAAAATAATATCAATTAGAAACTTATTTATAAAAAAACCATCTAATAATGAAATTCAATTTTAATGTTTTTTAAGACTGCACTGTGATTTGACTGATTATTGAAAGTTAAAATATCGATATTGATATAGAATAGTTAAATCACTATTTAGCAAATCAAGACTTCTAAAATCATGCAATCATTTTTAAAAATTGTGTCATTTCATAGCCTAATACCTTTAGTCTGCTTATTTCGTAATTAATATTTGGGATTATTAAGAAGAACTTAAGTGTCTTGAATTTCATTATTTTACCTTATGTATTTTGCCAAATGACATATAGACTCTATTGTCTTTCCAGCAATATATCTATCCACCTACCCACCACTAACTTACTCGGTATTGTTCACTCAAATATTGAGTTGATGGTATAGTGTGGGGTATTGGATACACGTCCTTGAGTATTAATTTGATGATGATGGTGATGATGATGATGATGATGATGATGATGATGATGATGATGATGATGATAATTTTAGACGTGTGCGGCCTTTCTACCATGTACGTCTACTTGAAGGATAAGAAAGGAGTTACTATCCAAAAAGATTTGATCCTTAATCTGAGTGCATGAGCACTCATTTGTGGAATTTAAATGTGCGCACCGCACACTGTTATATTCTTTTCGTGTGGGAAATAGAATCCACCACTCGATGTTCTTATGCATGCTCTCCGCATGCTTTGGTTTCATGTCTGGTTGTTGCAAGAACGAGAGAAGGCACTGCGGTGAACGACTCCGGAGATACAAGTTTCTTAATTTGCTCTTTTTTGAATCGATGTAAAACATTATTTGTCATCAATGAGGGTTTTACCAGTTCTAGGATTATAATTATTGTCACCTTTTGCTACCTGGTCTGATGGTTTGAGATTTTAACCACTTTAAAATGCCTAATTTATTGAAGGGTTGTTCTTAGTTTCATTAAGGTTATTGTGGGGTAGTATTTTGAGTCAAATTGATTACCGCAATATGCGGTGGGCCTTGATGGTTTGGGTTTTTGATCATCTTATACATTTGAGTTATTCGGGTAGTCAGTCGGTTCGGGTCCAGTTGCTAGTTGCTTTAGGTGTCCCAAACATTTCCACCTTATGTGGCTAGGCCTGATGGTCTGGGTTTAGGACTACCTTAAATTATCTAAGTTTACTCGAGGTTTGGAAATTTGTATATGTATTCTCCTGTAATGGTGAAGGAAGAAGAGCAAGATGTTAAGGGAATGTTAGTTGTTAGTTGGGGTAGGGTCGCCTATATGGTTTATGTGTGTAAATTTTGAATTTGGATTGACTGATAGCCAGTGTTAGGTTTAAAGCGTGTCCGCCAGTCTGGACTGTTGTAGCTAGGGATTGGGTGTGTTGTAGGTTATTCCTAAGGTCCTAAGGCATGTTGTTGGTGATGTGTATTTAATAGATTGCTAAATTTTCCCCAGCAACTAAGTCGGTGCTATACGGCTAGGTTTTCATATTTAAAAACCCTCCAACTGTAGGGAGTTTGTAGCTAGGGAGTGATTTGACGTGTGGTGTTTCCTGTTTTTAAGGGTTTTTGATTTAATAATTTATATACCCTTACCACATTTTTGTTTGTTGTCTTAGCTAAAAACCATGGTCCAACTGAGTGTTTATAGCATAGTGTCGGTGTTGCATTAATGTTGGTCATTGGTCATTGGTCACTCCAACGTTGCTTGCTATAGTTTGTGTTGCCTGATAATAGATTACAAGGTATTGGTCATTCAAAAAAGCGCGATTGATACCAAGAGTGTGATGTCTGGATAGTTGTTCACTGAGTATTGGACACTAGTTAATAATGATAGTCACCATATCTATGTTAAATTCCCATTGCCCCAATTCTCAGTTTTAAAAAAGCTCACTAGAGACATAAACGCTGCTGTAAATTTCCATAAAGACTAAAGTCATCCGAATAAATACATCTTTTGCTACTCCCATATTAATTTTGTTTGGTTTTTATGATAATTTATTTAAATTTTAATCTTTAGACGTGGATTTTCTTGCTTCCATCCTCAAGATATATTCAGGCTGACGTTTTGGCACAGATGTAAGCGACAATTATGTTAATATGAGTGGTTGACATTATACTACATTAATAATCAGGATATTGAGTCCAGGTAATACTTTAATTATAATACAAGTACATTGTCCAAAAAGAAGCCTCTGAGACTGGGAAAATGAGATCAGTACCACATCTATTAGTGAGAAAACTGACTTTTCCTCTTGAATTAACACACAATTTCCTGAAGAAATGTACATTTCTAGTTGCTGTAGTAGGTACTTTAGCGATTTAACCGACTTTTATGGTTGATATCTCTTTGAACATATGTCTTTGTTTCACTAATGTGCTAGAAACATCGGTATTTGTTATTTTACTTATCCTTATACGGGTTGGCTGGTGTAAACAATTAGTTTATTTTTAAAAAATATCTACGCAAATATCTGCATTTATTCAATAGTTAGAGTCATGACTGTAACAGGTATAGAAAGTAGCATTTTCGAGATAAAAGTGAGGATACCTGTTATATATGTCTAAATAAAGGAAACCGGGCTCCAGAACACCCATTAACGTTACGGAATAAAACACCTCTGAGACAGGAGATAAAGAGAAAGTACAACAAGAAAAAAATGGTGAAGAGTTCATAAGAAGAAAAAGGAAAAACTTAAGAAAAGAAAACATTCTAACGCTGGATTTTAAAGTTTTAAACCTGTTTTACACGCTTTTCATAGGAACTAAGAAAATATAAACGTGCTTTTGCGAACACTATGGGTATATATTTTCTTTGGCACAGAATGTTTGTGTATTGATTGCACAATTACACCATGTTAGATCACTTGAAGTCTAGTCTAGCCCTATATCGTTGTCAGCCTTCTAAAAAAATGTTCATGTTTTAAGAAAATTTATTGTACATGAACTAGAAGGGACAAGCCGTAATCATCCTCTCAATTGGCTTGTTTACGTTTGTATTAGATGGGCTTATTATAAGTGGTGATTAAGACAAAAACGGTGTTAAATTTGATAGTTGCAAAACAAATTTTACTAAACTCTCTCTCTCTCTCTCTCTCTCTCTCTCTCTCTCTCTCTCTCTCTCTCTCTGTCTCTCTCTCTCTCTCTCTCTCTCTCTCTCTCTCTCTCTCTCTCTCTCTCTCTCTCTCTCTCTCTCTCTCTCTCTCTCTTCAGAGTTTAATGATCAATGAAGTTGACCGACATTGGATAAGAAAAGATTAATCAGTCTATGAAATGTAGGTTATCAAAATATGACTAAATCTTACATATCATATTTTTCCATAGTGGTTGATCCACTATGCAGCTTTAGCGACCGAAAAAGAATCTGTTCACTTAACAAGCATAACAAACTCATGTAACATGCACAACATTAATTTAATTTAGTTCTGCCCTTTTGGAACGTAAAAATAAAAAGTTGCAATTTTTTCAAGACAGCTTTAGATATACGACAAATTGTGTCTTCGTGTTACTTGGTGATGTATATGACTGAACAGCTCCCAGATCATATTTCATTCATCGTACAATTTGCAATGGAAAAAAAAAACTTTAGGACAAGTGAACTAGCATCAGGTAAGAAGGGGCAGACTGTAAACTCAATCTCGGGCAGAAGAAAAATTAATTAAAAACCAAAACGGTCTCAATAGTATCAAGTGACATTAGGTCGCCGTTTACAGTTAGCGAATTAAATCCAAACCTCACCTTGCTCTTCCGGATTTACAACAATGGATATGTTTGTATTTGGAAAGTAAGCCAATGTAATTAAATATCTAATATTAAGCCATTTATGTGTGTCAGAACTCTTACTCATGTCCCTTCGTTCACTTTATGTATGTGGGTCAACACTCTTAATTGTTTCTCTTCCTTCACTCATATGTGTGAGTCAACATTCAATCGTTTCTCTCGCTTCACTCGTATATCAAAACACTAATAGTTTCTTTTCCTGACATGTGTGTCAGCCATCTTAATCTCGTCTCTTCTCTCACATAATATGTGTCAGCACTTTCAGTATCTCTTTCTGCTTCAGCATTCTTGCTTCCGTCAAATCATGTGAGACAGCAATTAAGTATGATTGTCTTTGTGAGAGGATTCCTACTTGTTTTTTTTTTGTTTCGTTCCATTTGTGAAAATATTGCTAGGATTATAGGTATTGTTACAAGCCAGGGGTCTTTTGCTTGACCGAGCGGTGTCAAAACCCTAGCTAGAATCCCGCTAGAAGTCATAAGTGTACTCCATATTTCTCAAGACTTCTATACAACTTCAGTTGTAAGTTGGAAAGCATGACGTGTCCATTCTATACATAAATTTTAATCTAATCAATGTAAGACCATATTATTTACAACTTGCCAAATAACTATCAACTGTACATCTGCATAGTTTCTCTACAATAACTTTCCGGTCCGCCAGTAGTTCACACCGTAGAAACTCTACAACTATCCATAACACGGGGGACTATTTTAACTGCGCCAGTCCATCTACCATTTCAAGGCACATCACACCAGCAAAACTACATTACATTCGCCAAGATGGCGACATAAACGGTATCTCCGAGTCCCTTCTCATTTATTCCATTGTGTAATTTACCGGTTTCCTATCCTAAATACTGTCACTACAGTCATAACACCGATGTACACACTAGATTTTTTAAAGTACTTCATCAATACAAGGACAGTCATGCGGATTGGGTCTGAATTCGCTATGACCATGACATCTTAAAAATTCACTAACACTTTCCGTGACGTTTGCTCCTAATAATTGAATAATTATTTCGTGCTAAGGAATATTTCCCATTGCACTGAATTCCAATAATCAAACAAGTAATCATGCAAACCTACAAATTGCTTTAACTAAATGTGCATCTCCTTAATTTTATTACAGTATTTTGGAATGGCAGGGAGTGTTAATTGTTTAAAAAGGATTGATGTGGAACTTACAAAGGATAGGGATTTTACTTTGTTTACATGGGAATAACCGGGAAGTTGTACGGGATTTGCAAGCTGTTTTTGTTTTATTGATATCATTTATGATCAGTGGATAAATGGGAGTATGTCACTCTAAGCCTTGTACTGAATAGCAAATGTGCTTTATGTATAGCAAGTGTGGAGATGTTTGATAGAATATTACTGGGTGTTGAATATATTCCTGGGGATTGGTAATTGCACAACGATATTGTATGAATAGTACCTCACTGAGTGATAGATAATTTTAACATTACTTTTCCCATCTTGACCTTAGAGAGTCTCACCTGTGTTAAATAATTGGACATTTATTAAACATATCATTCCCCATCTTTATCCTCGGACTGTCCCATCCTTGATACATTTTTTAAAAATAGGATTTAACATCTTAACGACATAATCAAACATCTTAATCTTATGGGCATTTGTAAAATTTTATTTCCGGTCAGATGTCAAAGAACCATACCATGTTTAATTTCTGTTAGAGACTAGACAGTCCCATTATGTTAAATTCCTGTTAGATGCCAGAGAAGCCCCACCACGTTAAATTCCAGTTTAAGGCCAGAAAACAATCACCGTGTTAAATTCTTGACATTTTTGACTCTAGAATGACAAATTATACTACTCATATCCTTTCAAAACAATAGAAAAAGTCGTGTAATATCCAGATAGAATTGTGTTATACATAATATAGGATTGATTGTGTTTTTTTTTCAATTCTAAAGACTTAATTTCGACGGAAGATTTTGTTAAATTTGGTGGACAATAATGGTTGTAGAACGGTTCTTAAGAATGCGGCTTAAACATAATAATGATATGTCCTTGCATCCGATTGTCTAAGCTGGTTACGTTTCTCGAGACAACATTATTATCCTATTGCAATTAAACCGGATGACTAAGTGTATATTACAAATCTTCTAAATCCATTTTTTTAGCTGCGGCAATGAGGGTCAAAATCATTCTTCTTGTCCTCCTCCTTTTCAAATGCGGATCGTAAAACTAGATTTTCTTTCGGTATGTCCGGTAAATATTACCCTTCAAGGTCATTTGGGCTCACTGCCTAGTCTGCATAATTAAGAGTTGAACTTCCTAAAACAATTTGTATGTGAACTTAGGTTTCATAGGGTGTAAAAATGGGACTGTTGACTTAACGGCAAGTTCTTTGTAGACCGTACATTTTAAAAAGTCTTGTAAATCCTTATGAGAGATATAGAGCAATGAAATCACGATACAAATAATTTACAAACTTTTAGTAGACGATTTTCATTCAAAGTAAAAACTTCATGCCTGACAATAATAACTGGAATAATAAAAAATTTTCATCCATAATTTGATAAACTTTAAAACTATAAAACCCGAATCCTCTAGAGAAAGTATGTGCTTAGTTAGAATTAAAGCTGTTACATATTGTATCAGGGGCTTTCATTTTCCGTGTAAATACAATATGAAAACAAGAAACATCAGAGCAGAGTATACCTCATCCATTCAAAATTACTTGATGTGAAACACAACAAAACCTGCAAACAAAAATAATTTTAACATAATATGTCTTATTATTAGCTAAATTTTAAGAAACAGCATCTGGCTCATTCTTGATTGTCATTAACAACAAACGTATTTTCCTCAAAGTATTATTTTCAATATACATATGAACATATCAGCACGCGATGAGACATATGTGTGGACATGAGGAAACATCTGAACATATCAGCACGCGATGAGACATATGTGTAGACATGAGTATACATATGAACATATCAGCACGCGATGAGACATATGTGGACATGACGAATGTTCTCTCTCAAATTAGAGTAGATATAAAAAGAGATGCTCATTGGACTTATGGTGGCCTATCATGATTTCTGGATGATTCCATGCATAAAGTACAAAGATCACAGGACAAAAGTCGAATTGCTATAATGTTTAATACAAATCATCCTCAACAAAATAATCATGTCCTAACGAAGTTATTACCATGTGGGCAACATATGACATTAACGGCTGACGAGAAATACAATTTACAAAGACCAAACACTCTAATCGTAATTTAGATAATTGCAATGTTGACAGTTTCTAAGATATTGCATAAAATCATACAAACATTAAGAGGCGGTGAGGATAAAAAAAACGTAGTTATAAAATACTTCTCCAAAAACGTTCCTGCACAATATTTCATGACCACTGAATGAATTGTCTCAAAGACACATGACCAAGTAGAAACATGTCTCAAATTTCTAACAAGGTCCTACTTTTTAAACTCAATTTAACCCTTATTCGTCTTAGCCAAGTCGTATCGATGAAGAGTATTAATAAGTACCGGCCTGGTAATAAATATACACCTTGCAATTAAACATTTTAAAATCTTTAAAAACTTAAAGTAAAAATGATACAATTATTGTGCACAGCAACCAACGTGCTAATAATTAGTATTATATCCGCCGACATGCCCCACACAGAATTACAAAAACAGGAGATATAATCATAAAATATATCACAAGAATCAAACAGGTAAACTAATCAAACTGAGAAAGTTACAATGCATGCATTGAACATCGATCATAAAAGATACTAACAACATCGTTACAATGATAAATATAACTGTCGTGAAACACACACAGAGACATGATTTTCCCTTGGGTAGATTATAACTTGATTATTTTGAAGTAGTGGTATCAAAAAGTATGTAAAAGATGCGTATCTTTCCTTGTGTTTGTGTTTTAACTGTCACACATGGAGGCTTACTAAATATGCTGTAAATAACAAATACCGCAGTTTGGTAAAATTTCATGTTTAACGCTTAATGAGTAAAATATTTCCCAAAACTCTATCAATAATGTTTACCACAGACTGCATTTTGATCGTTTCAAACACCAGCGATAAAGGCTTGCAAACCTATGAAACAGAAAGTCTTACATAAAATATTCAGACCATTAAAGTACCATTATTGTACCCCAAAGCATCCTTTTGGACGGCGCAGTGCCGTGCTCCTTTTCAGGTTCTTCATGTTTCCACATTAGATAAAATGATCTGAGGATTTTTTATTCCTAACACTATGTTGCTCCGCGGCCAAATCTAAGATCTCGTTCGCGGAATCACTCTACTGCCTGCAGATATTTTAGCCTTCTAGCTTGCTTGGTTTCATTACACTTAACAACTAAACAAAATAATCAACAAAAACCCTACCTATTAATCTCAAATGGTGCATTGACAAACATGTGCCTATAATGGTGTCACTAACATGAGATAGTTGTGCATTGAATCAAAGACTGATAAAATCGTGTGGTTTAGCTAATAGTTTCATATAGGTTTTTAGATTGTTGCCAATTCATGATTTAATTTAGTTAGCTTATTACGCTAAATTAAAGTCTCAAAATGGTCATATAATAAAAAAACACAGCAAATACAACTGATTATGACATTCCCATCAAAGATCACATCTAATAAAAGAATATATACACAGATCGTATCTGGAGCTATGTCTATCCAAAGAAAAGGGGCATATAAAAATAAACTTAAGAAGATGGTGTCAAAGCAGAATTAAGACCTGATAAAAATAGAAAATGTCTTAAGCGTCATCTATATGCAAAATATTCGTAGTAATTGATTATGGCTACTATTAATAAATAATGTAACATTTGTATTTTTAGCCAACGTGCATTAGATTTCCTTTCAAAGCATTAGCAAAATAAATAAAGATGGAAAGAATAAGGTAATACTGTGAAAAATTGTCGTTAGGTTTCTTTAACCCTGCAATATGTATGGGTTGCCTAGATGTCAAACTATATATTTTCTTTTCACTTTTGAAGCCAATTACTTTCCGAAATTTTAGTATTTTAAAATAATGATGCAACGTAATATAATAATAACAACAACAACAACAATAATAATAATAATAATAATAATAATAATAATAATAATAATAATAATAATAATAATAATGATGATGATGATGACGATGATGATGATTTTGATGATAATAATAATAATATTAATAAGAAGAAGAAGAAGAAGAAGAAGAAGAAGAAGAAGAAGAAGAAGAAGAAGAAAAATACGAAGTGCAACAACATTAACAATAATTTTTCGAACAATGTTGTGCCCTTGTGATCACTCGGATAATAATTACCATACTATATTGGGCTCCTGGTGGAAAGACTAGAAAATGTATGAAAAATTAAATATTGATGAATCTAATTATTTGTTGCCTCTTGACATCACTAAAGCATAAGTACTAAATATTACATCTAGTATGGCTACTAAGTCAAACTGATATATAAGTAAGAAATATTACATCCCGTATGGCTACTAGGTCAAACTGATATATAAGTAAGAAATAATACATCTCGTATGGCTACTAGGTCAAACTGATATATACGTAAGAAATATTACATCTCGTATGGCTACTAGGTCAAACTGATCTATAAGTAAAAAATATTACATCTCGTATGGCTACTAGGTCAAACTGATCTATAAGTAAGAAATACTACATCTAGTATGGCTACTAGGTCAAACTGATCTGTAAGTAAAAAATATTACATCTCGTATGGCTACTAGGTCAAACTGATCTATAAGTAAGAAATACTACATCTAGTATGGCTACTAGGTCAAACTGATCTTTAAGTAAGAAATATTACATCTAGTATGGCTACTAAGTCAAACTGATCTATAAATAAGAAATATTACATCTAGTATGGCTACTAGGTCAAACTGATCTATAAGTAAAAAATATTACATCTCGTATGGCTACTAGGTCAAACTGATCTATAAGTAAGAAATATTACATCCCGTATGGCTACTAGGTCAAACTGATCTTTAAGTAAGAAATATTACATTTAGTATGGCTACTAGGTCAAACTGATCTATAAGTAAGAAATATTACATCTCGTATGGTTACTAGGTCAAACTGATCTTTAAGTAAGAAATATTACATCTAGTATGGCTACTAGGTCAAACTGATCTATAAGTAAAAAATATTACATCTCGTATGGCTACTAGGTCAAACTGATATATAAGTAAGAAATATTACATCTCGTATGGCTCCTAGGTCAAACTGATATATAAGTAAGAAATATTACATCCCGTATGGCTACTAGGTCAAACTGATATATAAGTAAGAAATAATACATCTCGTATGGCTACTAGGTCAAACTGATATATAAGTAAGAAATATTACATCTCGTATGGCTACTAGGTCAAACTGATCTATAAGTAAAAAATATTACATCTCGTATGGCTACTAGGTCAAACTGATCTATAAGTAAGAAATACTACATCTAGTATGGCTACTAGGTCAAACTGATCTGTAAGTAAAAATATTACATCTCGTATGGCTACTAGGTCAAACTGATCTATAAGTAAGAAATACTACATCTAGTATGGCTACTAGGTCAAACTGATCTTTAAGTAAGAAATATTACATCTAGTATGGCTACTAGGTCAAACTGATCTATAAATAAGAAATATTACATCTAGTATGGCTACTAGGTCAAACTGATCTATAAGTAAAAAATATTACATCTCGTATGGCTACTAGGTCAAACTGATCTATAAGTAAGAAATATTACATCTCGTATGGCTACTAGGTCAAACTGATCTTTAAGTAAGAAATATTACATTTAGTATGGCTACTAGGTCAAACTGATCTATAAGTAAGAAATATTACATCTCGTATGGCTACTAGGTCAAACTGATCTTTAAGTAAGAAATATTACATCTAGTATGGCTACTAGGTCAAACTGATCTATAAGTAAAAAATATTACATCTCGTATGGCTACTAGGTCAAACTGATCTTTAAGTAAGAAATATTACATCTAGTATGGCTACTAGGTCAAACTGATCTATAAGTAAAAAATATTACATCTCGTATGGCTACTAGGTCAAACTGATCTATAAGTAAGAAATATTACATCTCGTATGGCTACTAGGTCAAACTGATCTTTAAGTAAGAAATATTACATTTAGTATGGCTACTAGGTCAAACTGATATATAAGTAAGAAATATTACATCCCGTATGGCTACTAGGTCAAACTGATATATAAGTAAGAAATAATACATCTCGTATGGCTACTAGGTCAAACTGATATATAAGTAAGAAATATTACATCTCGTATGGCTACTAGGTCAAACTGATCTATAAATAAAAAATATTACATCTCGTATGGCTACTAGGTCAAACTGATCTATAAGTAAGAAATACTACATCTAGTATTTCTACTAGGTCAAACTGATCTGTAAGTAAAAAATATTACATCTCGTATGGCTACTAGGTCAAACTGATCTATATGTAAGAAATACTACATCTAGTATGGCTACTAGGTCAAACTGATCTTTAAGTAAGAAATATTACATCTAGTATGGCTACTAGGTCAAACTGATCTATAAATAAGAAATATTACATCTAGTATGGCTACTAGGTCAAACTGATCTATAAGTAAAAAATATTACATCTCGTATGGCTACTAGGTCAAACTGATCTATAAGTAAGAAATATTACATCCCGTATGGCTACTAGGTCAAACTGATCTTTAAGTAAGAAATATTACATTTAGTATGGCTACTAGGTCAAACTGATCTATAAGTAAGAAATATTACATCTCGTATGGCTACTAGGTCAAACTGATCTTTAAGTAAGAAATATTACATCTAGTATGGCTACTAGGTCAAACTGATCTATAAGTAAAAAATATTACATCTCGTATGGCTACTAGGTCAAACTGATATATAAGTAAGAAATATTACATCCCGTATGGCTACTAGGTCAAACTGATCTATAAGTAAGAAATATTACATCCCGTATGGCTACTAGGTCAAACTGATCTATAAGTAAGAAATATTACATCTAGTATGGCTACTAGGTCAAACTGATCTATAAGTAAAAAATATTACATCTCGTATGGCTACTAGGTCAAACTGATATATAAGTAAGAAATATTACATCTCGTATGGCTACTAGGTCAAACTGATCTATAAGTAAGAAATATTACATCTCGTATGGCTACTAGGTCAAACTGATCTATAAGTAAGAAATATTACATCTCGTATGGCTACTAGGTCAAACTGATCTATAAGTAAGAAATATTACATCTAGTATGGCTACTAGGTCAAACTGATCTATAAGTAAAAAATATTACATCTCGTATGGCTACTAGGTCAAACTGATATATAAGTAAGAAATATTACATCCCGTATGGCTACTAGGTCAAACTGATCTATAAGTAAAAAATATTTCATCTAGTATGGCTACTAGGTCAAACTGATCTATAAGTAAGAAATATTACATCCCGTATGGCTACTAGGTCAAACTGATCTATAAGTAAAAAATATTACATCTAGAATGGCTACTAGGTCAAACTGATCTATAAGTAAGAAATATTACATCCCGTATGGCTACTAGGTCAAACTGATCTATAAGTAAAAAATATTACATCTAGTATGGCTACTAGGTCATTCTAATTGCGTCCGTCAGAATACCCAACATTATCACAATGTTCATCTTTAATATGTAATAAAAAAGTTTTTCATAATAAGAACGTAGAAAAAGTTGTCTCTCATGAGAGAATAAGCACTACTGTCTATTTTGTGTAAAATACTTTCAACAATTTTAATCCACATGCAAATTAATCAAGGAAAATATAAATGTGTGGTTTGTATTAAGGAAGGATGAATAATAGGAATATTTCTTGTTTAGAAGTAATATATATTTCAACAAATTAATCTGCAACATCTTAAATATTCTGTATGTTACATCAAAATAATTTGCATATTTTATATTATTTGTATATCTTCCATGTCATTCAATTTTTCTTGCAAAAAAGTTTCAGAAATTTGATGATTTCTTCTAAAAGCAAACATTCTGTCTCTTCCCTCTTTCCACATTACTTTTAATTCTGTGCCGAAGCTGTTTTACTGCACTTTACATGGTTTCTCAAGCAAAACAAGTTTGTGGCCGTCTGCAATTTTAAATTTAGCATTAAATTATTAAGTCATTAATTTCAATGGAATTATAATATGCAGTCATCTTTATTTACTCCCCACCATTAATGACAAATAGCAAAATGCAGTTTTACGCTAAAATAGTTTAACTAATAAGTAAACAATGCACAGTTTTATACGTAAAATGTTGACAATAAGAATTAAAAACAAGCAGCCATGTTTAAATTTAAGTTTAGTTACCGTGCGAATTAAACACAGCACAAAAATGTATGTTTAGAATTAGTTGTATTGTGCCGATGACTACAGAATAAGTATGGTGTTACATTCACATTTCAATGTTACTTATTGGTACGTTTAGTCGCTATTTGAAAATAAGAGCTACTCACTTTGGTCAATTCGATCTTGGATGGTTTGATTACAAATCGGACAATCATCTCTCTTGAAACAACATTTGCGACACGTCACTTTGTGTTTACAGGGGATAAAGGTGACATTTGAGAGGTTTTCCATGCACAAGGAACATGGCAGAGAAAGTATTGAGAACAGGTCACCTAAAGTGGCTCCAGTTCTAGCAGCCGCTGGCTGGCTAAAATAGAACAAGTAACAGAAATGAGAGAGAAAAACATCTTTATCTCTTTGTAAGATTGCTCTAATTTTAAGTACAAACACGTTTATTCGAAAAGAACATCGTAATATAAATAAGCAACCATCTAGCTTTAACAACTTTATCATACGAATGAAAATTGAAAGGTTTCACACAAATGATTTAGTTTTCATTTCTAAAGAGAATGGTCTTATGATTTATAAAGTCATATGTATCATCTCTTTTTATTTTATATTAAAGATTAAAAATATTTATTTCCACCTAAAATATCTTTGTACATTTCGCCTAATCGATTTCTTGGAAAAATCCCATTATATTCGAAACCTTATATCAATGATCCAATCTGAGCAACCTCATCACTGCATAACATTAAAAAATAAACGTTAATTAAAGCAAGTCGAAGGAACGCAAAGTAATTTTCCTCCTGAATTCTGGCGGTGTATTCTAGAAAAGCTAATTTCCTTTATAATGACAGTTCATATACCTCAAACCACTCCTTACCCCGTACTTTTCACACTGTAAATACAACAACTAGGGAAGATTTTCATAATAAAGATTTATACAGTCGCTAAAAAATAAATTTCAAAGTATACCCAATGCGCAAAATTCTTCCAAATGTGTAATCCAAAATTTCAAAGAATGCGAAATATACTCAATAAGATTTTTGTCAGGTTACGAGGTCAGTCTTGGACGTTGTTCTCTGTAGTCATAACTTTAGCAGTACATCGCATAAAGTAAGGATGAAGTAATTGTTTTTCTTACAAGAACCATGTCGATAATGAATCTGATCTGTATTTAGCTTGAGAACAGATGCACACGCTATTATAACTAAAATGTACGAAATGTTTCGCCATCTTCACCCTTAAGAAGCATAAAAGCTCTTTCATAACATCGAGTGATCTTTACCAATGGAACGTAATGCCGTATGGACTCGGAAATGCACCTGCCACCTATTGTGTTATTTTAGGTCATGTTCTCAGAGGTGTACCATGGTCAAGGTGTCTTGCATACATAAATTATATCATTTTTTGTTTCAATTCATTTCAAAACCACCTCCAACATCTTGAGCTCATTTTTTGATCGTTTGCGTCAAGCAAACTTGATACTCAAGCCTTCCAAATGTGTTTTTTTCAGCATTTGAAGTTGTTTATCTTGGTCATAAATTCTCAACAAAAGGAATCAAGGTCGATGAATTTAAAATTGATGCATTTACAAAATTCCCTGTTCCTAAAACACAGAAAAATGTTAGGAGATTTCAAGGGTTGTGCAATTATTACAGAACATTTATTCACGGTTATTCCACTATAGCTACGCCTTTGAACAAATTATTGACAACAGACAGTTCATTTCTCTGGACGGACAAGTGTCAACCAGCATTCGATACACTTAAAACAGCTCTCACCTCAGCGCCTATTTTGGCTTATCCTGATTTTACACACCATTCAGACTCACATGTGATGCTAGCGGCACCGCTTTCGGGTATATTTTGTCTCAGATAGGGACAGATGATAAAGAACATGTTATTGCTTATGGCGGTAGTTTAGACATACGCTGAAAAGCATCGGTCGGTTACTGAACAAGAATGTTTAGCTGTTTTAGAAGGCATCAGAATTTATCATTTTTACCTGTCACAGCAGAAATTCACTGTCATTACAGATTACAAAGCACTCGTTTGGCTTAAGACGGTTAAACACACTTCCAAAAGATTAATTCGTTGGTCACTTCGTTTACAAGAATACGATCTCGACATCGTCTACACTCCGGGACGTAAAAACACAAAGGCTGACGCACTCTCACGCCATGACTACGAACAAACACATGACACCCACTCTCAAGATGAGAAATCTTTAGACTACATAGACATATCGCCTACTCCATCACAATCAGCTGTTACCTTATACCTTGTCTAAAGAAGACAAACCAATCGAATCTGCAGTACACACCAATGATAACACACTCCCGTGATCCTTCTTCTAACTTACCAGATATCGCCCAATATCAGCGCGAGTGCCCCGATTTCTAAGATATGTATGTTTACTTAGAGCAAGGAACATTACCAGATAATACTCGTCGCGCAGAAGCTATTCCGTATGAAGTAAGTCAGTATGAACTTATTAATGGTGTTTTACATCATTTCTTTCAGCCTTGTGCAAAACACAAAATTTCATCAGATCATCTCATAAAACTAGTTGCCTTACCATCACCCTTGAGACAAGATGTTTTTCTGTCTTATCATAATTCAAAAGCAGGAGGTTGTCATTTAGGTGTTCAACGATTTTGGCCTAGAATGTAACAGAATGTATGTGACTACATTACATCGTGTTCTGAGTCTCAACTCATTAAATGAGACACGAATGCTCGAAAGGCTCCATTGCACCCATTGCCTCCAGAAGATGTATTTTCTCGATAGCACATGGACATTTTGTGCATGCCATAAAGTAAGGAAGGTTATCAGTATATCTTATTGGTGACCGATAGTTTGTTGCATTGGTGTGAAGCCTTTCCTTTACATTTACAAACGTCAATGGATATTGCCAGTGTTTTGAACAATGAAATATTCACACGTTGTGATGCACCGAGAACACGTTTTAGTGATCGTGGATAAAACATTATGTCTTAGGTTGTTCTCGCACTCTGTGAACTATTTCAAGTAACACATCACCATACCAGTTCATATCACCCTCAAACTAGTAGCACGTGTGAACAGTTGAACAGCACAATAATATAATCCCTTATGGCCTACTGCAACAAGCACTAAGATGATTGGCCGTCAATTTTGTCCAGTATAATGATGACATTCTAAATGAGTCCAGCAGTTAACTCAACTGGCTATTCACCTTATTACATTGTCTTTAGGAAAGAAATGGCCTTGCCTTTAGACGTGTCTCTTACACCTTGGGAGACTGTTCAGAAACTAACACAACAATACATATATCAGTTAATTCAGAGATTAAACATATTTTAAAAATTAGTTAAAGCAAACACTTGCGAAGCGCAACACATAACCCAACCAAAAACAGGTTCAACCAGAAAGCGAAGGATCCGTCCTTTTGCGTTGGAGATTATGTACACCTAAAAATCACACACATACCAGTAGGGTTATCATAAAAACTTTAATATCGATGGGAGGGTCCATATTACATCACTGAATTAGGTCCAAATAACACCTACAGATTACGCCGTTGTTCTGACAACAGGGAAATAGAATCACTTGTACACGTCAACAGACGTAGCCATTATAAATATCCTAGGGATTATTGACCCCCTACCCCAGATGTACCCGACACTGTCACTCAAACGACTTGGACACCAAATGATCAAACGAGCAATGGTCATGCACCGACTGACACTGGTACAGAATGGTACTCAGTTCACAAACTTTTGAAATCCAAATGCATTTTTGCGAAGAAACATTACTTTGTAAAGTGGTCCGATGGATTCAAACCATCATGGCAGCCAACGAAGAATGTTTCACGGCATTTAAAGAAGCATTTCACAGAACTCGCATGCAATCTAATACACGTTGTAAACGACTATGTCGTATATTTCGTCATTGAATGCAATACGAAAATCTGAAGGACATTTCTTCGTATTCGGGAGAGATAATTGTAGTCCTATCCTCCATTCCATTCTTTCTTCATACCTTCTATTTCGTTTCTTCTTTCGGGCGCCCAAACCTCTCAAACCTCTTTCTTTCTCTTTAAGGTATGGATGGAATATGGATTTGGTTCGTAGAACTGTGTTCCTTTTTTAACTCTAAGTTCATGGTCCGCAGTATCAAAACAAAATCAATTTCAACTATGGGTTATCACCAGCCTCTCCCACTATTTTATGATTTTGCGTTAAGTAGATCCGTACTTTTAAGTCAGACCTTTATGGAATATTTTAGTTGAAGTTATCGAATATTGTCACAGAGATGTTAAACGTATCTACATCATTTGTATTTTTTCACAGCTAAAGACAATACGTAATTCAATGAATATGCAGTCTAATATCACCATCTCATCAATAAATAAGTTAATTCAGAAAGCTGTTTTGCAACCTTCATATGTGTCAAGAGCGAAGTTTGACCCTTCATTGATAAAATAAGTAAATACCTCTTTGGAATCATAACAATAAAAACATTGCAACATTAGCAAGTAATATAAATGTGATGACGCCACAGAACAATACAAGTACTGGTGCTATTGTTCGATATGGAGGTGATTTCTCCTCCTATACTGACAGATTGATAATTGAATTAGAACATCTTAACGGCTATTGTTCGAACCTGTATAACGTTTATACTATTAGAGCAAGGGATGTTCCCCTTTGTCGAAAACATTCGTGAAGAATATTAGACAATATAAGAAATGTGAGCTGCACAAACTGTTGAGACTCAGTGAATTAATTATACAGCGGAATTTGTAGCAGGCAAGTTTAACTGCTATATTGATTTCACAGATAATACTAATAATAAAACAGAGTAACCTAAATACTATTGGTTTATTCAACTTTTTTGAAAAAAAAAATTCGATGTCGTGCCTGGCTCTTTTCATGTTATATTTTGTATTTTAATATATATTGTAAAATTTCCTTTTTCAGTATATTTTTAAATATTTTTATTTATGTATCTTTTCATTTTATATTTGGATTTTATTACACATTCTGCCTTTTTGCATTCTATCATGCAGTGTATATTTTCATTTTTTACTTGGATTTTATTACATATTATGTAGTGCACTTTTCAGTACATCTTTTCATATTCACAATGCCTATTATAGTGCTCTATTGTATTTTGTAGTCCACTGAATATTATCGTGTTTTCTCAGTGTATTATTATCTTTTTGAACTACACAGAATGTACCGCAATGTATTCTGTTTTTCATTGCCATTTTTCAATTTCTCAACCTTTACCAATGTATTGTATTTTTAGTCCTCTTACCTTCCTTGTATACTTGCAATGTTTCTCTTCTGGAGCCTCGATGACTCGATTTTTTATCCGGAAGGTATTATTAGGATATCAATTTTGGGAAGAAAATAATAACATCGAAGTTGCGATAGACTATGTTAAAACTACTAGGTATTGAGAGTAATTTCCGCTAAGATGTATCGGAAATAACCTGTCACCTAATTGTATATTCTCTTTGAAAATCTCTCCTTTTACAAAGAGTCATACATTTAATCAAACAGGGTCATAAACAGCCTTGGTTCAATAGCTCATGACATGAATGTAACCATAATTAGAGATTTACCAGAAATAACCTCCTTTACAACAATTACCCAGAGTTGTGAACAACATAAAAGGTCCGATTGTTGGATGAAACTTAAAAGGTCATTCGTGCTGGAGGCTAGCTTTTATTAGGATTGATCTGTCTGGTCTGGAACAAAGGACGCACGTAAGGTCAGCATGGTATTGGCATGTAACACTGGTGCCCAAATATCAGGGTATAAATAGGTTATTTTACAGGTAAGATTCGTTCTGTTTAATTAACTACCCTTAAAAGTTGAAAGATCTCTGTGGTAACTTTGTAGTTGCAATATTCTTGTAAGTTCTCTTTTTATTTTACTTTTATAATGTAATGGAATATTTTATTGTTTTTAGGATTTAATGTTCATTTGAATTTGTATGAATTTACTACCAGCTTCATGCCTAAATTTAGTTGCGAATAAAAATATTCTTTAAAAAATAAAGTATAATGTTCAGTGATCTTTTCCAAATTCTAAATTAAATGGAATAAAATATATTTCCTTAAAATGATTATGAAATCAATTGCAACTATTGAATGTTATGCTCCTTGAATTCAAGCAATATCTAATCACTTGTATTGTATTTTAAAATGCAGAAACTATACAAGCATATTCAATGGTAGATCGTAAGAAAATTATCCAATGTGTATTGTAATATGTATTGTATGTATTTTTTTTCAAAATTAAGGTTTCTATAAGTTGAATCTCTAGGATGTAGTTTTATATATCAATAAAGT
This sequence comes from Potamilus streckersoni, assembly GCA_016746295.1. Lineage (NCBI taxonomy): Eukaryota > Metazoa > Mollusca > Bivalvia > Unionida > Unionidae > Potamilus > Potamilus streckersoni. The sequence goes on from JAEAOA010002091.1 coordinate 232,283, forward strand.
TTGTCGGTCCCAGATCAGAGAGAGAGAGAGAGAGAGAGAGAGAGAGAGAGAGAGAGAGAGAGAGAGAGAGTCTGTCTATATTTTATAGCGCTTCCCGCTATCACTTGCTTGCCTGAGCTTCCTCAAAAGATGTAGCCGTATCTCCACCATTATGCGTGACACTTTTTCTTTGAGAGAGTCCGAATTCCCCCTTTTCTCTCTATCTTCTGGCCATGAGAATAGAACATTGCTAAGAGTTTACGAAACAGATTTGTCAAACTTCGTGAAGAATCTTTTTCGTAAAATAAATATAGTGGTTTGTTATGACTGAGAGGTAGAATTCTTACATAGTGTTATTTAATGTCATTATGGTTATCGCCATTTCTTTATTCTCGACGTCTATCTTAGGAAAAAATGTAGACTATAAACAAAATCACTGGTCAGGTTGCTAAGGAATATGCCATTGTTTTAACTTGCTCAGGAATAGGCCATACTTTTAGTTTTATGGTCGTTATTCACGAAAGGAAGTTGTTTTCATATTGTCGGGTTCTGTTGTGTTTATTCTGCGCGTCTTTCTTGTTTCATATTGTCAGGTTCTGTTATGTTTATTCTGGGCGTCTTTCTTGGGAAGATAGATCGATTATTTTAGAAATAGTTTATTATTTACTACAGCTATAGGAACTGATGTGCATCTTCTCCCCTGCATCAGTTACTCATGTATTTGTAATATAAGAATAACTATTCGCAAAGCGGAGTGTAAATTAGGTAGTAATTTTATTTTTTTTAAAATTTAAGTGACACACTTTAAATATCCATATTTTATTCTCACTACAAGGCGCTCAAAAGCAAACCAAACTCCCTTATTTTATAACGATAATCCCTATAAATAAAAGGTTATGTGACTTACTGTTGCCTTGCAAACTGTGCTACAGTGTTCCTCAGTTTTTCTATGGAACAGACTTGTAACGGTGTCTTTCCATTGTCGTTTTGGCAGGCCACACTGGCACCTTTCGAAATTAAGTAACAAGCCAGGTTTGCACGGTCTTTGATTTCTTGTTCTGACGTAATCTTTATGCCGAGAAGCGCAGCAAACTAATGGTATAAAATATTATATATCACTTGATATGAAACGAAACGATCCATTTTAATTATCTTTTATTTAACATTAAACTGATTCGTTTCTACCTTTGTAGCAATGTTGAATTCAAGAATAAATCGCGATTATTCTACATCATAATTGTGTATTATTTCAAATAAGTACAAAACGAAAATACGAATAAAGACAACTTTTGCAACAGTCACGATAACAAACAATGAAGCCACGTTCAGATATCATGATACAGGTCTAGGGAATTTCATGACGTACAGTTTGTAGAAGAACCATGTATACAACTTATACATTAGAGAAGTCTTAAAATGTGCTATTGGATATCGGTTGAGACAATAACAGTCTAAAGGAACTATAAACCATTTTTCTAGATGACTTCCACGGATAAATAGGCCCCAGCACCTTTATATCGAAAATAAAAATATTTTCAGTTATTGCATTAATAATGATGGGGGAACTAAAAAGGTGCAAAGAAAATCCCAATATTCTACATTATAATTCTCGGTTTAAGAAATGTTAGTTCCGACCTTATTGATTTAGAATAATGTAATTATTCTTTGAGTATGACGTTAGCATCGTACAAACAAATTATCCTTACACCACTCACATATACATGACATAATGCAACAAATTCAAATCATTTAAGCATACCTTTCTTAAAAAATTCAAAAAAGAGATTTTCAGTGGTAACCAATCATGATATAAAATATATCCGGAAAACCGTAGGTGAGCAAACTAGTCCTCCATTAAATTTGTTTATTATTTTGCTGCCTTTTTTAAAGTTACTTCATGTTAAAGCATATTTTTAATATGTGTTGTTCATACTTGCATCGGAGCGCCTGGAGCGGTCTAAGGAGTTCCCCCTTTACAGGACACCAACACATCTCACCTATCTCCACGTGATTTCGAGTCTCGGGGTGACCAACCTGGATATATTGAAAACTAGGACAATACCTTCCTATCAGTCCGTGGTTCCCGGTGTCTTATCCGGTTCTTCCTCCATCGGATATACTGGTCGCTTTGTATAGCCTATCATGTGCTGAAAACTGGCTCTAAACAGCACAAAACCAACGATACGCTGAGGCTTTGGAAAGCAAACGTACGCATATTTAATGCACATTGGCTGGATGTTGGAGATCACTAAAACAAATGAATTCATTAGCGTCATAATGTCTCATAATTCTGTTATAAAGACCTTACAGCCGCACAGTCATCAAAGCAAACAATAGAAAAGATAATTCTGCATTTTTGAAAAACAAATGGCAAAATTAAGATGCTGTCGGCCTGTATTAGGTGTTGTAATACTACAATGCAGGACATTACCAAATCCCCACCACCAATACCGTCCCGACTTCCTGCCATGCAGAGGTGAAGGGGTGTGTCCTTGTCCTTATCCTCACTGTCTATAGCGGCGCCTGATGAAATAGATGTAAACATTTCTTTCCGATTAATATATAGAGTATCTTACACATGAAAATGTAGTTTTATATTCCGTAATCTAATGAAATAAGGAACCAGAATAATAAAATAAAGTAATTTTAATATTAAAATGCATCTTATATTTGAACCTATAACAACTCTTAGAAACTAGATATACACATGCTAAGATGAACCTTGTTTATTCATTTCGTTCAAGTCACAATCTCTTTAATAGGAAAAATAGAGGCATTAAAATAAGGTTTATTGCAGTGTCTATAAAATAAATATAAGCTGTCGTACAATGATCTCATAAAATAAAGCCATGATGGCAAGGTAAAATACAGGTCTTTCATTTACTGTACTTAATGGTAAAGTTCAATATCGTGCACTCGTAGGATAAAACCATGATGGCAAGGTGAAATACAGGTCTTTCATATACTGTACTTAATGGTAAAGTTCAATATAGTGCTCTCGTATGATACAGACTTGATGGCAAGGTGAAATACAGTGTTCTAATATGAAACAAACATAACGGTAAGGTAACGTAGTGTCCCCAATGTAATACAGACATGATAGAACAGTAAAGTGCTTTGGTATAGAACAAAAAGGACAGAAGGCGGAGCACGGTGGCCCTATATACCACATATATGCTGGAATGGTTCAGTACTGTACCTCCGTATACCATTAATGACTTGTACAATCATCAAACATCTATATGAAAGTAATCTGTACAGTGTACGCCTAAAAGGAAAGACTTTTTACGGCAAAGGAGGTTTTCAAAATTGTAACCATTTTATTAAAAGGGTTTCTTTTCCTCACAAATGTGCAATTCGCTGTCGGTTATGGCAATTTTTATTAACACATTCATCAAATTAATTTAAGAGTAACCACGTTTGGCCAATGCCGCAGTCAAGCACACACTGGTACATGTTCGATTCCTGCCCAGACCAGGCTGTGTCGAATCAAGTCTATATTTGTTGGCACGACACTTTATTCAAATCGTCATGGTACATCAAGCCTTTCATCTGTTTATATATTGTGCATTAACAATCAATTATTTAACAAAGTGAAAGAATGTAAAAGTAATCGGCTGACGGAGTAAAGAGTAGCCTTACAAATGTATTATTTTTTAAAACATGCAAGAGCATTGAGGAATTGAATATTCTGATCTAAGCAAGAGGAAAATGCTTGTACAAAGAGATGTGTGCAAAATTTTACACAACACCGAAATAATGTCTGCCAGCTATATCCCATATTCATTTTGTATGGGTGATTTGTATATTGGTGTTCCTTCTTTGTGTGAAAGTATGTATTTAAAAAACAACGGTTATAGTGATAGTTTTTGAATGTGTATCTTAAAAACTGCTCATGAAAAAAACGTAATTTAATACGCATGATAAATGTTATCTATGTACATATGTGCATTCAGTTTCCATTATCTACTTACTTACCATTTTCCACCAATAGTTTCCCCATGTCTAAAAAGCCCTGATGACAAGCAAGATGAAGGGGTGTCAATTTTCCACCGTTCACGTGATTTATAAAAGCATTTGCCTGAAAGGAAAGAGACGCTGTACTTGTAGAATATAAGTATGGAAAATTGATAACACTATAATATTTTATATTTTTAACATTATATATATATATATATATATATATATATATATATATATATATATATATATATATATATATATATATATATATATATATATAGCCACAGGCATAGTCAATCCCTTATGCAAGTTTCCAGTTGACCATTAGCTAGGTTATAGTAGGGAGCAGTTAGTCAAAGGCTTGTAGTATTCACACCAATGCATTACATATTGGTTCAAAGATTAAAGAAAGCCCAAAGTGTGAACCGGGCGTGTTTTTATCAATCCCCACGTGGACAGAGAGCGATAGGACGTTTGATTGGATCAGTGCACAGTTACATCCAATGGGAATAAGATAGATGGTGTAATTAAAACTTAGATCAGGATTATAGCTAAACTTCGCAGCAAAATATTCAGTAGACGCCTAGATATATTTCTAAGAAGTAGGGTTGCTCCTAAAAGCCACTCGTAATTTTGCGGTAAAACTTAAAATGAGATTGTTAGAAAAGAGAAGCTTCGAAAAAGTCAGAAGCTTTCGGGGGACAGAACTTCCGGTTTAAGTTCAGTAGTCCCAAGTCTCTAAGAGGGAGATGTAAGTGAGACTGACAGAGCAATCGGAGTCGACAAAGGTGTAATCGGCATAGAGAAGAGGGATAGAAGGTCGAGTAGCTTGGAGGAGGAAATAGATGAGGAGAAAGAATGTAAGGTAGAGGTGTCGCGAAGGAAGAAGAGAATAAACTTGGAGAAAGTCAGGGAGAAGGAGAAGGAATAAGGAGATAGGAGCAAAGAATACAGGGATAAGTAAGACAGGTGGCAACCTCTCACATTACGAATAAAGGGTATAGGCTATTAAACAGTCGAACGGAAGAAGTGTTCTTGGGAAATCTGAATTATTTGACTATTTAATTGTTATCAAACTCTTATCATTGAATTTCACCCTTGTTTGCAATTTAATCATTTAAACATCAGCATTGCTGACTGGGGGCACGGAGCTTTACATTTAACTTTAACTGATTCAGTTTCCAACCAAAATCATGCCTAGGTGGTGAGACGTCTACAATAATTTAAATAATATATTGGAAGCACCCAACCCCAATCCCCCACAAGCAAGTTCCACAGTGGGGACAACAATTATATATATATATATATATATATATATATATATATATATATATATATATATATATATATATATATATATATATCTCTATATATATATATATATATAGATAGATAGATAGATAGATATATATATATATATATATATATATATATATATATATATATATATATATATATATATATATATATATATATATATATATATATATATATATATATATTGTGTAGTTTTAAACAGTTCGTTTGTCCACTATGACTATTATTTCTCTGGTGCAGCTCTATTGTATTTTATAAAAGCACTGAATATCGTTTACAAGGAAGAGCTTTCAATTTGCCCTAACAAAGCCATGCTGAAATCGTTTAAAACTAGTATTTGATTTACTTCCCTATCGGTAGATCCTACACTTATCAGCAGTCACGCTAATTAAGTTACCAAGTATAAATTTGCTGATTCAAGTGAATGATTGAAAATACTCCAATAAAAGTAATTTATGAATCAAAAATGAACTCATTGCAACAAGTAACAATCTTTCAAAAAAGCGAGCCTGTATGACGGAGTACCAAACATTTACGTTCTTTCGCCACTCTATAAAATATTCATTTGTATGTTCATTTGTATATGCATCAATGATTCTCTAATTCTGCATTCGTTTGTGTGAAGGGTAGAGGCCTGTCTAGTGCAAACAGTTTATTAGATAATAAAAGAATAACAAGAATGTATACCCCTGTTAATATTGCATTTATATTTTCTCTAATTACTACCTTAATGAGCGCCTTAGCTGCCGAAATGTTGTTGTTCAGTGCTGCTAAATGGAGAGGGGCATATCCGTCCTTCTTCTGGATATCTTTTAGGGTGGGGAATTTATTCAGTATTAAACTGAGTGACCTGTAGGATAAATATGATTTTTGTCGTATTGTAAAATGATGTATTTCAGCAATTCATTTGCACTATTTTGTCATATAAAATTATGTTCGTATTTTATATTATAATAACTACAAGGAATCCATAAGCATTGCAGAAATTCTAGAATATAATAGAAATATTGCAGTAGCCCTAAAAATTAAAGTTTTGACTTGATACTGTTGAATATTGTGAATTTTTCCAGATTATGGTTTAGATAGGCAAAAATGAGAGTCGAAATTATCGCTGAAACTTCTTTTCTTATATACACACATGTACATAAAATAACACGCGCTATTTGATTTACATCAGTAAACATAACTTGTTCGTTTTGCAAGAAACTAATTAAAAATAGTAATTTTATCTTAGATAAGGTACGTTTAGTTAAAATATAAAATATGTGATTTACATAACTTGTCGAATTGAGGGGTTGGGTAGTTAACTAATAATGTGAACAGTATTCATTTATGAATGAAATTGTACCACAGCTAGCATAGCCAGATGGGTATAAATAAGTTAGTGGCATCCATGTTCGAAACAAGAGTGAGCAGCAATGTCAACTGGTCACAACAACTTAACTTACAATTCATCATCCTTCATGGCTGCCAGGTGGATAGGACAATGTCCCTTGTTGTTGGAAATTTTCGGATTGATCTGTGGATGAGTTATAAGAATCGAGACTCCAGAGTTGTTTTTAGCGGTAATGGCGTCGTGCAGCGGTGTATCACCCCACGCGTCCTGTGCACACAAGGTAAACAGAAATAACTGATGTTGGCAAAAGACAAAACTACAGAAATATTTACACAGTAGCTTTAAGGTAATAGATTTTAAAAATTTTATTATATTTTGATTAGGAATGCAACTTCGACACATAATTTAACGAAGTATTTTAAATAAGGGTTAGTCATTTAGTCAGGGTTATTTATCCATATTTCAGCATCTGAAGTGACTAATATCATCTACTAGGATTACGAACCAAACAATATGATATTTTGGACACTTTTAAACTCGAACGATTCTTGAAATTTTCAGGGTTTGGTCCGATCTGAAATTTCTTTTTCAATACTGCAGCTTAGAAATGAACACAATAGTGCATGATAGATACATATTAACTCGCAGATTTAAAGTTTGAATTTTGTAGGTTATGTTAGGTTTGTACAGTTCCAGAAAATAGTTTGTAAATCAAAGCCAATAAACGTCACCTTTACACATTAATCAAGCAACTGCATTAATATATACATTTTCAAGTGAAGTTTCTTTCTTGTTTGTGTACTTTCGTGGAAATTTACAAAGCTGTTTTATTACTGCCAACCGGAAATTCTCGGATATCAGTAAACAAAATCTTATATTAGTGCCTCGATAAAACTCAATTATTTTATGATGATACCTTGGCATTTGGATCGCACTTTCTCTGAAGTAATTCTTTCAGCGCTGTATTTGTACAATTTATTGCTGCGGCGTGCACTGTTGTTCGGCGCTCTATGTTTACCACAGCTATGTTTGCTCCTGACCTGATCAGAAGCAATGCAATCTCTTCCTCTTTTCTTTAAGCAAGGAAACAGTTTGCGTTTTAAAATTGTATTACGTCTCTTTATAAAAAATTATATAATACAAATATATTAAAATATTCATACTAAAGGAGACTACTTGTATTTGTTGTCATGAATTTAAATATGTTACTTCTAACTGCATTAAAAGTTTCAATATACTGCAGATAAAACAAATGTATGTTTCAAGAAAAAAAAAGAATATCTTTATCAAGGAAGGATAGTATATATTACCCATAATTCGATTTGACCTTCTTACGAATGAGATAAAGACAACTACAGTAAAGCTGATAAAAGCTTAGAGACCTACCCAACAAGAGCTGCCATTAGCGCTGTGTTTCCCTTCCCATCCCTTATCTCTTTATCTGCATTTGCCTTCAGAAGCACGTCTACGACGTCTTTGTGTCCCTCGTGGCTGGCGATAATAAGAGCTGTAATCCCTCTTAACTTTTCGTTTACCTGTAACGATAACTTTAACTAACTATTTTGTTTCTGAAATTATTACTTTAAAGATGACGATTCCATAAGTGTATGTGTTTTTATTGTACATATACAAAGAGGAATACACCATTATCTGCCTTTCTCTTCTACCGGACTGCGATCTTTTTATTGTATACATGTACAGGTTATATCATATACGCTAAATAAATTTGACATGTGACGGTATACATGAGAATATAAGTTTATGCCAAAACAATGCTCGTTACATAGCTGAAAAATATTGCAATTACATATAGTTCATATGCGTCTACAAAATGGTAATCCATATCAGCAAGCATTTACGTAAATAAACTTCCTTTTCAGATATGTTATCATACGTTAGGCAGACATATCTTTCATGTAATGTTTAGGCCGCGTTTTCGCGCGTCGAAATATTTATATGTTGCATGTGTTGATAAAGTACATTTACATATATAATGTTTGATTTGTTTCAAAGCCTTCTTTTGACGTAAGCATCTCTGTGATGTAGAAGCATGCAAGCCTTAAAAAATGGAAGTTGTCAGTCACAATGCACTTTACACATTTGTTGTTTATTTAAATTTTATGTTAAACGTATTACATTAAGGTAAAATACCATACAATTCTGGCCATATATGTAGTGCAATTCGTAAGTGTTGGTTTTAAATATTATAAGAAAAGATGAACGCAAAGGTACAGCTTGACAGTAATGACCACTTTTAATTAATAGCAAGATTTCACAAATTAACATTAAAAAAACATTTCTTAGGAAATATATTACCTGTGATGGTTGCTGTTTACAATCTTCAGAACGTGCGGACCATTTTCCTTGGAAACGGCGTTTTCTACCTCTACACAATATAGATATGAGAATGAAACATTCTATGAGACGATGTAAATATTCAGGGTTAACGTTTTTCATATCCTCTGTTCTATACAAACGTCTTCCCTGGAATCAACGCCAATATAATGTTATACCGTTATACAACATTGACATTTTAATTAAATGTTAAACAAAACCACCTTACCAGTGAGGGTTGCTGTTTAATTATCTTCTGAACTTGTAAAGCATCTCCCCTGGAAGCCGCGATAACAAGTTGATCTGGAGTTGCGGAAAAAAACCCTCTTTGATCTGAAAGAAGCATCTGTGCCACCAGCCTGCTGAAAAGATCTCCAAGATCTGTCTTTTCTTCTGTTTCATCTTCCTTTTTCTCGTCATCAACTGAAAATATTATTAATTCCTGAAAAGACGGATATTTAAGAAACCTGCTTTTTAATAAGTTTTACATTTAGAACCATGTAAGAGAGTAGAAATCAAAAGTCAAATGCGCTATAAATATTGCAACAGAAGCAAAATACATTGAAACCAAACCAAATAAATTAATCATAACAAATGGTATAAAGTATAACGTCAAAAATTCATAGTTTGTCAAAAAGATATTTTCAAGTTATCCAAATGATAATTGTCTAAGTTGACAATCCATGCCAGTTATTAACACGTTGATCTACAGGATGAATCATTTATACAATGATTTCAAAATCTGCATAATTTGGTAAGATAGCAACAATACATATCGTGCCTATTTCCTTTGCGGTGATCTCAATGAATTTATCAAGAAGAAAAATTCGACAATGATGTCTCACACTCTACTGGTTATTCTGAATAATTCATCATTTTCATCGATTACATGAATATCCCATCCTATTCAGCATATAATGGACCAGCAAGTTCGATTAAACTTTAACCATTTCATGCACTTGTTTCTGTACAAGACATTAGTTTTCCCTGTAGCCTTTTAACGCCCGTTAGACCAAACCTCAGACCTAACTTCAAAAGGATGAAAATGTTAAATATCGTGCAATTGTAGTTACAGTGAAAAGAGAATAATGGAACCTACTGGATATTTTGTTTATATTTCCTCTACTAGCATGTTTGACTTGATTTCAGATGTACTCAGTGTAGCTGTGGGAGGAGAGCTTGAATTTCATGCAACAAGATTAAGATAACAAGATCATAACTATGGATCAATGATAAATTAAATGACCGTCAATCAAACTTTACAACGAATACTGAATGCACTGATCCAATAAATTCATATTTTAGCAATTATTCTGTTCCGCTGACCTTCAGGATGCAAAAGTTTATTAAAAGATGCCTATAGTCTCCTTTATGACAAACTATCTATCCTTTCAGGGCTTTGATACAGTACTTAACGTTACTAAATGTACCTGTAGATGATGCGAGATCATCATCAGAAAGTGCATTGCCCGATGATTGACCAATGTTGTCAGGCTTGCTGCCGGGCGCAGGAATACAACACGCAGGATTAAAGACAAAAGCTATACTTCCCATTGCGACAGCCACGTCACCGTCTGAATCAATTTTCACAATTTTCCCACATTTTCCAAGAGCCTAAAATTATATATATATATATATATATATATATATATATATATATATATATATATATATATATATATATATATATATATATATATATATATATATAGACAAAAGCTATACTTCCCATTGCGACAGCCACGTCACCGTCTGAATCAATTTTCACAATTTTCCCACATTATCCAAGAGCCTAAAATTATATATATATATATATATATATATATATATATATATATATATATATATATATATATATATATATATATATATATTGTCACGAGCCACCTACGGTATTATTTATAACATATCAGAAAGTGGACAATCGAAATTTAAATGGCTTCAAGCCCCCAGTCAGCAATGCCAACATTCTAGGTGTATAAAACACCCAAGGCATAAGGTATAACAATGTTTAAAAAAATTAAAAATTTTCAACTATTTCAACAACCTTTTTTCAACCGCAATTTCTTTCGACAAATACGAACAACGATCTATTTACAGTTGAAATTAAGGTCTTGAGAGAGAGATATAGACTAGTTCTCTTGGGTGTTGATTCTTTTACTCATCTGTCCACCTCTTGTTTCTCTCCTTTGGTACCTCCAGTACCCTCGACTCATTGGTCTCATTGCTCATCCGGAACTCTCTTTCACCCTTATATATGTTGTTGTTGTTGCTTGGTGGACGCTACATTCACTCTTGAGGGAAGTTTTAGTTTTAGTCCCTTCATCCTTTTAGATATACTTGAATACGAATACGATCTCTTAATAAATTCAGAAAATAAATAAGGTTACTGGAGTTAAACTGGCAAAACGCTAGTGCTTTACATTGCCAATATTTCGGAATGGAGGTTTTTAATATTGGAATATAATATGCCAATTAACTTAAACTGTTCCTAACGGACCCATGTGACCTTATAACGCCAGCAATCTACGATGCAACAGAAGAAAAATAATGAAGAAAAATGACAATTGGCAATACTAACATTTTGATAATTTTAGGGCATAAATATGACTGCGTTTCAAATCCTTTCATAAAAGTTGGGACTAATATTTAAATTTAATTTTCTTGAGGGTCGTAAAAAGTTATGATATCACATAATTACAAAGATTAATATCAGAAATGCGCAAAACTGTATACTGTGTCTGATATATATGCATATCAATGTCCGCTACTTTTGAGATCTTGATGGAAATTATCCAAACCGGAAATAAATTTATTTTGCAATAATTATCTTGTAAAATCAAGCATATCGTCTTACCGCTTTCATGTCAGCAGACCAACCTCCGTGTTTTCTCTGCATGGCCTTGACCTTTTCTTCATCATGCACAATCTGCACTATGTCACCGATTTGAAGTGTTGGTACCTGATAAGAATAAGTAAGTAAAAATTCGTCCATAGTTTAATTAATGTTATGTACTTTAAGATGACGTAGACGTTCTTCCGACCTAGTTTTGTTCTCATGAAATTAAAAAGTGGGGGTAAGGTACTCCGTGTTATTTCTGTAAACTTTGAATATTTGTTATGAAGTGGCTGAAATATTTATTTTATGTACATTTGCTAGATATATGGATAGATTTAACCAATGGGTATGTAATTTATAGGAGAAACTTTAACGTTTCACATTAATCTGAGGTAGATCATAATGATGATATCGAATGTTTGTATCTGATTATATTCTGTTGCTTAGTTACATTATGTTTCTATACAATTCTGAATTGGTAATCCGGAGAGTGTATTAAAGCTATGGAATGAACATGTGATAATGAGCCATATATTTTATACAAAACATACAGACAATGACACTAAATGCTATAAACAACATGTTTGAATCGCTAACTTCTATCGGTAACTGTTGATTGAACTTCAAGATCATGGTAATATGTATACATGTTGGCATAACATTGTGACCTTAGAATGTTCTGAAGCAAATTTAAGAGCTGTTTCCTAGTCTTCTAATTTTGTCTTAGGTGTTCATATAAAAATGTTGTAAGCCAAATTCATCATTCATGCATATTGTAAGATAAATCTCATTTTCGGTTGATTTTATATATAATTTGAGGAATTATTTATTTTGAACGCTATTCATTGGAATTAAAAGTGCTCTTTGATATTTTGGACAAAAACACTACTTTGGTTTATTATGAATTCATTTAAAGACATTACGGATTCCATCATCGTGATACATCAAGACTGCACATCAAACTATTCACGACTATTGAACCATCAATAAATTCAGTACTGGAACTAATTCCAAACACTCCATGCAATTTGGAATTGTGATTGAACTTTTAGGATTGTTTGGGAATGAAATCACAATATTGTAAGTTACTTTTTAATTTATACTCTTTTAACTTTCGGTTAATATTTTTACTGAATAACACTCGGTGCACATTTTGGATTAGTAAAGAGTTGACAAATATTGCTGTCATAATTAATGCTTAATTTACTTACAAAATATTTTACTGCTCATGATTTTAATATTAATTCAAACTCACTAAAATTCATTCGCAAAGTGATTATGATATTGTGTAACTGTTTCAAACCACTTTCTGTACAGTTATCATTAATATTAATTTGTGTGTTTGTAATTGACTGAAAAATCTATATATTGTAATGAGGTAAACATCTTGGTTCTTAAAAAAAGTCTTCCTATTCATATACTCTTCAAAGCATTTATAATTTTGTTTTAATCTATGTGCAAGTGTTTCTCAGGAACATCCTCCAATCAAATAATATTTTAAAATATGGGTCATGAGATTTCCCAAGATAATACAAGCTGAATAAAAAATAATACAAGGTGAATAATTTATTTTTCTTTTCAAATAGTGAACGTCATATTTTTGTTTTCAAAAACAATTTTTTTTAAATGTTACTGACTTTGAAGTGCTGAGTTAGAGAAAATTGAATCGATTGAATCGTAAAACTTTCGTACCCAAAAAGATTCCATTTTGCACCCAAATAGTCCCCATTTCGTACCCATAAAATCTCCATCGTACCCAGAAAGTAATAGTCTCCATTTTGTACCCAAAAAGTCTTCATTTCGTACCAAAACAGTCTTCATTTCGTACCCAAATAGTCTCCATTTCGTACCCAAAAAGTCTTCATTTCGTACCCAAAAAGTCTCCATTTCGTACCCAGTCTCTATTTGTACTCAAATAGTTTCCAATGCAAACTCGATAATAAGAAGAAAATCTTGAATTTTGTGTTTTTCTGAAAAAACATAGCCTAATCATATAAATTTGGCAAATGTTTTCTCCAATATATCTGTCGTTAAACGAAGTTTGTTTGGTAAATACGTATTTGAACACAGCCATTTCTACTAATTGTTGGCTGATCAAGAAGATTTTATAACACATATTTAGAAATCAATTAGACAAATATTTTCGATATATTTCATTTGGGTATAGGTGTGTAATAAACCGACCTTCCACGGTGATTACTCTTACAAAAATTATTTCATCTTCCTTCAAATAAGATGTAAAAGTAAAAACCTTTTCCTAAACTTATGTAGTACTGCGAACTTAACTGCAACTAAACAGTTTTACTCAAAAGAGAGAAAGAATACAACTGTGGAATTTAATAAAGATGAAACTGCCGTAGTTAGTTTTGCATAAAAATATATTCCATCTCAAGACAAAGGCATATGGAAGATTGTAGTTTTTAATACCCATCCAAAATTAAAGTGACATACCTTTGAAAGAACAAATGATTCGCAATATATATATATATATATATATATATATATATATATATATATATATATATATATATATATATATATATATATATATATGTGTGTGTGTGTGTACTTTATAGTTATAAAGTATCAAAATAAGAAACGTACCTTCCGTAGAGCTTGAGAATTAAATCTCCATTCATTATTCAAGCAGTCTATCACAACGTCACCGTTAGTTTCAATTTTTTTAACTTTCCCATGTTGGCCAATGCACTAGGATTAAATAAAAAAATCTTGATGCAAGAAAAAAATTCAAAGCTCACAGCAGAGCAAAATTTAACAAGGTTGTGGTTATCAAACTATAAGATCCAATGCACAAAACAAGAACTTAATCATGGGAAGAACAGTTACTTCAGTTTGCATGATAAGGTTTACGGAGTCATATTAAGTTGTTATATATATATATATATATATATATATATATATATATATATATATATATAAAGAGAGCGAGAGAGAAGGGGGTCTAGATTTCTCAAGATTCGTATCTTCAAATCATCGAAACATTTTTATTTCCTCGTTGAGAGACTTTATTGTTTTATGGGGTCTAGATTTCTCAAGATTCGTATCTTCAAATCATCAAAACATTTTTATTTCCTCGTTGAGAGACTTTATTGTTTTGGACCCACTTTAACTACATATCAACTGTTCTCTCAAACTGAGATTTGTGAATATTCTCCATCCTGCCTTATTTCCAATAATGGTTTTTTTACCGAGACCTAATGACCGAGTCTTTTAAAGCGCTCACCTTTACCGATCAGAGCCATCTAACCTCTATCCGCGTGGTCTCAGGCCAAAATAAGGGTAAAGGAGAAAGCTTGGAAGTTGCCGTCTAGTAGGTCGGTAATTCTTTCAGGATTTTTCAGGGATTTTGCTCCAGAAAATATACCTGCCGTCATCTATAGACTATCATATGATGAAAATGGCGTCAAGCCCACAAAACCAACAAGGCTGAGCATTATCACACATCAAAATTTTAAAAACTATAGCTACAAATTGTATTTACTTAGAAACAATCGTATCTCCGAAGAAAATTTTCGTTTTATTGAGGAATTCGGCACGATTCATTTGTGCAGTTCTAAATATAATGTAAAAACTTTTCATTAAGTCTAGTAGGTGTGGGTCTTAACCAAATAGGCATATTATCATAATTTGTGTCTGAGGAGGAAATGAGAAACTCTAAACAAATCGGATCCTGTAAGAGTAAAATCAATATTTAAAATCAACGAGATGCACGCAAACATAGGACAAATATATATATATATATATATATATATATATATATATATATATATATATATATATATATATATATATATATATATATACATCACGCGCAAAATGAGTATTATTTATTGGGGTGTGTAGATAATGACATTACAAAGGAAGATGGGTGTATGAAGATCAAAATAAAATAAATAATTGCCATTTAAGGATGTGTGGAGTAAAATTATAAAAAATGATAGCAATTACAGAATAGTTGGTAATGAACGTCTACATGATCAGTATAGCTTATACTATTGTAGACTTTAAGGAACGTTATACAGATCATTCAATCCTAGCTTTTCGATATTCGTAATAGGAGTCCAACCCTTATAAGATGATTTATGTTGCAACATCAATCGATCTTTGCAGGTTTTAAAGAGGTATTATATCAGTCATCATTAACTTTACTGCAGTAGAAAAGAAATAAGTGCATTAGCACTTAACTACCTCCGCCATACTCATGCTCCATCCACCGTGACTTCTCTGGAGCTCTCGGAGTGCGCTCTCTGGCAGCTCCACGCAAACTTTGTCCCCCTCCTTAAATCCTTTCTGAGAGGAGGAGATAAATGTCGAGGTTGAAGATGAGGAAGTGGGTGTCGATGTTGATGCTTGTTGCGATAGTCCTCTAGTATCTGTGTAGGAAGGCGTCGGTTAGATTTCAGAAATGCAATTATACCGGCAATTTGCATACATTATATAATTAACTTGCCGTTTTGTTAATTTCTTACTGGGCTTAATTACAAATTATTATATACTGCGAAAACTTCCTTTAAAAATATGGCACTACCTATTGTATGCAACTTGAAATAAGCATTAGTTCCATCCAATGGGTATACATTTTCTTTCAAGCAACCATCAAAGTAGTCTGATTTTTATAAAATCAACTCTTTCCTGTGTAGTTTAATAATCAAAATCACGTGATCATTACTTTATGAAGTTATATACTGCTAGATACCATGACTTTGTGTCGTAACGCCATGAACTCGGAGAGACACTGAACGTTAAAGAACGTAGTTAAAACTAATTTCTCTTATTAAAAATGGGGAAAAAATTTCAAATATGAATTATATTAATGACAAAAATGTCATGTGAAAGAAATAATAATAAAACCAACGAAAATGTTGTACGAGACATTGAGACATTGAGTAATTGTTAATGATTACTATCTACTTTAAACCGGACTCGCAGGTTTCCCTTGCTGAAGAACAAAATCATCGCAATAGCTGTGTCAAAACGAAATGAATCACTAGTCTAATATACACGTTTTCTTTTGCATCTGATAGCAAGAGTCTACAGTCTTAAATTTGTGGAAATCTGGCAAATGTTTAAATACTATTCTGCTATTATTTTATAGACGAAATGACATTTCATATTTTGCTCTTTAACTATTCTAATATTGAATCCGATGCATGCATATTTTCAACACGTTACATGTTTTTAACGACCATGCATTCTATTTGCAGCTAATGTTTTCATTTTCCGTACACGTCAAACTATTCTGTCATTTCGCATATCTACCATTTATCATAATACATGGATTTGTAACTGCACATGCTCTAGATAAAGTGCAGGCATGTGACTTATGTAGAGAAATATAGTGTCAGATATCAACGCCGTAGAACATAAATAACTCATAATTTGTACATCTTCAAAGCTTTTATTAAAAAAGAAAACTAATTAAGTCAACGTCAATATCCTTCGAAATCTTGAACAAAATGTTGAAGATAGTATACAACTTATCTAGCCAAATTTTGATGGACTTTTTTAACGAATACGAATAAAGCATTTGAGAAAATCTGAAAATTGTATGCTTGCAGAACTTGTAAGATATAATGCACAATAAACGGTTTTTGGTATACGACAAAGAAAGCAATACTCTCAGACAAGGCAATGGATAACGGTATTGGCAAGGGCAAAGGACAGGACCAAAAACGTACATTATAAGTGGGATAGCCTACGTACAGTTCTTTTAAAATCTCATTTCGATGCAGTTTGCATCATTTTGTTTGTTCTTAGTGATGCTTAGTTTAGGCTAACAACAAAGTACCTAGCAAATACCAAGAAAATTATGTGTATATAAAGCATGACACCCTGATTTTACAGTAACAATAACTAACAGTCTAAGAAATAGCCAAGCTACAAACTGTCAGGCAATATTTTATGAAAACAAAGACTTTAATATTGATTTAAATACCGATGTATGCGCGAACAGATTCCATTTTACTTTCTATGTACGTAACATATTTTCTTAACTGAAACTTGCAAACAAGTACTTAAAATTTACCAAAAACTTGCATCTACGCTTTTTTAAGGGAATTGAAATGTATCAGTGTGCTATCTCATTTGTGAGTAAGCTGCTGGTATTTGAAGTTCTAAAAAGATATATATTTATAAAATTACAATAGCAAGAATCAATTAAAGTTAGCGAGTAGTATTAGTATATTATGTGCCATTATGAAAACGACTGCATTTGTCTCAGAAAAAGCTTGTAACAGACTGAAAACGACTGCATTATATAGCATGGTTTGATTGGTAAAATTATATAATGTTATCGTTTACCAGGTTTGGGGGAATAACGGGAGGTTCTTTACGGGGTATTTCACGCTGTATTGTAAATATAACAGGACAGCAACTTAAATATATTTGCACGAAAATTTACGACAAAGATGGTAACACTATTCTTTCAAAAGCTATCATTTTCAGCTTATATAGACTATGTCCACGCTCCCTTCAGTGTCCAATGTTAAGAAACTTTGCCTTTATTGAAGAATATTGGCTTTAACCATGAATGACACTTTCAGCATGTGCAGTCTAAAGCAAGCAATGCAATAAATTATACACAAGAATAAAGTGCACAGATTGTATACACAACTGTTAAATGTATATTGGAAGCATATTATCCCGTCATCGTCCACTATCAGAATATATTGTCAAACATTATTTTTCGGTAATCAATGTTGAAGACAGTTTAAACTGCTCGTGGTTCAAAAAATACTCCTGCCTTGCCTAGATCTGATGAGATGTGTTTATTAAAACCTTGGGGAAAAACAACTAATATACTTTTTATTGTCAGGGTATCGTATATAACATATTTCTTGCTCCAATACAGTAGTGTCTGTACTTTCTTCAGCAAGAACATGCTTGAATTTACTTTCCATAACTTCTACTCTCAAGACTTTATTATTTGATAAAGCAAATTATCTTGCCCTGAGTCTGTTGACATAATTAGCACCAAATTCAAATGGCTTTGAATAGTGGAGTATTTGGAACTCCAAATTCGGGTATAATTGGCACATGCTGGCTCGTGTCATGCACATATTTTGCAGTTTATTGGCATACCGGTACTATCCTTACTAAATAGTACATATTATTCAAAATAGAAGCCTTAAAGTGAATATGAGCATATAGTCGGTCAAGATAATATTTATCAATGGTTCCTCTCAAATTCTGCTATTCCATGTTAACAACATTGGTACTAGTAACAGACCGTAGGAGGTGAAGGGAACAGAAGGATAATAGTGCGGTGCAATGTTTTCCATCTTACAAGGTTAATACGAATTAGAAGAAGCATATTGGGGGAATTGTTTGATAAAGAAATGTGATGTTTACGTGTTTCCTTGGAAACCATGTTTGTATTTCTTGTGTCTACATATGTAAAATCATTCCTTAATTGTGTGCGAGCTCGTTTATAGTCAAACTATTTGCAAGCTATGAGTGTATCTCGTGCTCCAATCGAGGATACCACAGTATGTTTACGTACATAAAATGGCAAACAAAGATTCTATGCAACAGGTCTTATACATGTAAAGGAATGTGTCTGTATTGAAACATTTACACAATGCTCTTTATTCATCGAGGACATTACTATTTCAAAGTATTTTGGCTTTTTGTGAAGAAATATTTCTTAATATTAATGACATTTGTAATAGTAAATTTACAGCGTGTGTGTGATACAGTAAGTTAAATCATTGAAATGTTCAGTTGAATATTAATACAATGCAATAGGGTTGGCAGGAATTGATAATGAATCCTAAACACCAATGTTTTATGTTAGCGGCACACATATAAAACCATATAAGCAAACCTGCCCTTAAATAACTAACACAGTCGGATCAGAGAAACTTCTAACGACAGTTTCTCAGAGTTAGCCATCGACTTATCGTACACTGTTATAATGACTGGAAACTTTATACTGATTTTACATTTATTACTTTCATCTAGTGTAAAAGCAAGACAAAGCACTTTAAGAGTTAAGCAAGTCACAATATCTTACTGCGGTAGTATTTATATATCAAGACATGGTCCTGCAATATGAAAATTCATGCCTTACTAAGAAATAAAATTTTGTATTCACTGAAAATTACACATTTTTTATCTTAATTGTAAAAACAGTTTCAAAATTTAATTATTTAACAGTGAATATTTACCCCTACATGATTCTTTAGAATAAATACATTTTACATAGTGATTAAGGACTCGAATACAGAAAGTAGGAATCTGAATCTGTTGTCATCAAAGATTGTAGTAAAACTCTGTAGACCAAGGAAAACATTTACCAAAATGTGTGTTCAAATGGTTTCGATGAAATATCCAGTTAAGAGGTACAATATTGAATAGAACACACAATATATCCATATGTTCTTTAATAGAAATATAACAGTAAATTTATTCCCAAGAAATCACAATACAAATCTTGATACTTTTGTGACATCCAAATTATCAGGAAAGAAATAACTTGAATAATCAAATACACAATATCACCTCAATTTATTTTTCTTATCTCTTTTATTTCGTTTACGCTGACTGTTCTTATAAACCAATAAGAAAGAAAGCTTTGCTGGTGATTGATTGGAAGACGAACTGTTTGACAGAGAGCCTAGGAAAAGGTACATTTTCACAAGAAACAGTAAACATTTTTAGTATTAGTTCATCGAAGGCGAAACGTTTCTGGACGAGTCAGAAATGCATGTTGTCTATAAAGGGAAATAACTGCCAGAAACTTCAATCAGAATGCTCTAAACGCAATTATAAGTTTGAAATTTAGTGACAAGAGACCCATGGGGACTTTAGATCACTGATCACTTTGATATCTGCTGAATTGCCAAATGCATGAGCCGTCGCCTAAGAAATTTGTATCAGTAGCATGCTTTCCGAAGAAATTTATTCCTCTTTCATATGCAATGAAAACAAGTTTCAAAGATTTTATCTTTTTTATATCTAAATTCAAACTTGATGGCGCACAGCCATCATTTGTTTAATGCTGTACGACTTTAATGTGTGGACGTGTTCTGTCAAAGTTGGATAAATTCTTCTAATTGTGTTATATAAAGCTTCTTATATGACTTGTTTTCAGTATCGTAATTTTCAGTGATAAAGCCTTACCATACGACATGCCGCATAAGATATTTTAAATCTTTTTTTAAGGAAAAATGAAACATTTTGGTGGTACTGGTAGTAGCATCATATATATGGACTTGCACAACAGTAGGCCTATGACTCCATGATGTGTGGCCTGTGAAACAATTAAATTACTTAGATGACTCCACGATGGAGCAAACCTATGTGTGGCCTGTGAAACAAATTACTTAGTCTTTTTTTTGAACTCATATGAAGTGTAGTTAATTAACTGCAGTTCACAATTAAAGTCGATTAAGAACAGCTATTTTATTGACCAACCTGGAATAGATAATTTTGCAGGTTGCCATGGTTTGTCATTTATTGTAACCAATCAAATTTTACGAAGCGAGACAAGTTTCTGATGTGTGCTTGATTAGCATGTAACTATGAGTTCTGTATCGTAAAAATAGCCATGCTTTACAAACAGAACGAAAATTTATGTTTACGGGTGTTTCAGACACGAAATATCTTTTTCAATTTTTTGAAAGGCCGACATATTTGATGGTGGATCGATATTATTTGTAAATATTTTATGCTCTCAAAGAATGCTCTTTCAAATAGTGTTCATCGATTTGTTTTCTTTTTTGTGAAACAGATGTTAATTTTGACGGCTGATTGGCGTCATTTACATATATTCGAAGGATCCTAATGTCTGGGTGATGTCCGCAAAATTATGAAATAAATGGCTTGTGTGGACTGGAGAGGAAGATAACATTAGAAATTGTTGACGGACTCGCTACGAACGATTCACAATCCACAAAGGATGCATTGCTAATAAGATATAGAAAGTATTGTAGGCATCATAGACGTTATCCACCAAAATCATACAGGCATAAAATGGCAGAGGAGGATATTAAAATATAAATAATGTGCATTAGATTGGGTCAAGTGGCATACTGGAACTCAAAAACAGTTCTTAAAACTGGTGAATACTAAATACCAAATAAGGCGAACGACAAACTAAGATCAGTAAATCTGGGAAACTTTCTGTTCGGTGATTTTATTTGGATAAGGTCAAAAATATGTAAACATTTTACTAATGTCATTACTAATATAATTTGAGTAATTTATGACGTGAGTTGCTTCCAAAGGAATACTGTGTTGTAAACGCTACCTTTAGAATGAAATGATGGTTTGACTAAAAATGATAAAAAAGAGAACAACTTGTGTTTACGAGTTAATGATTTTTCTGGAGTTAGTGGTTATTTTGGAAGAAAAAAATTGAAGAACACAATCTAAAACAATCTACTTGTACCTGTGAGGTGAAAATGTACTAGCGCCTACGATCACAGCCATACATTTTCTAAATCTCAAAGGCATATCCATTAATTTACATATATTTAAGGAATGAAAGATTTTGAAACAAAATACACTATTCTAAGGCATATATTCTGTAATATTCACAAAACGATGCGTACCAAGTGCCTCCAAATGGTCTTTGTAATAGTCGATTCCAGGAGCCTGTTCGATGCATTTGAGATCCACCTTTCCACGGCTTCCCATTCGGTACACGTTCCTCTCGCCATTTTCCCATTGGACACGGACAGCGTTCCGGTTACATCCCGCTCCAAAACTGCATATGTCTACAACCTTGCCGGTACTTCCAGGGCCTCCTAAAAAGTCGTTATAATTGATAGAAATTTTATAAAACTTTTTTCATCTGGTTCTTGTCAAACAAAGTGTGAATATATTGTATCTGCCTGCCACACAACATATTTTTTTTCTGTCTGCCGGACAAAATATTTTATCTTCCTGCCAGACCAAATGCAATCACGACATGTACCAATGATTTATTATTCTTACACTAATCAAAAAAGTAATAAACAGATCTGAAACCCTTTGAAATCAGACCTTAAAACCCTAAATTTATAAATTGTAGTGAATTTGGGAGCAAAGCAGTTCACTTAAAATATATATTATCTACCAGATTGTATCAAATAAAAAGTTTAATTTTTAATCAAAGTATGCCTAATACAAGCTTGAGCAAAATTTTGCCTCGCTTATTATTATTATTATTATTATTATTATTATTATTATTATTATTATTAGTATTAGTATTATTATTTCTACCGTCCTGCGTGCCATATTCCCAATGTTTTCCTCTTACTACTGTAGCTCCAGGGTAGATTCCCAGTGCCCGGCTCCGTGAGCTAATTGATCTCTTTTTCATGGTAGCTCTGAAAATGGAAATTTCAGAATATATCTGATTTTATGCATGTCCATACCGTGTTGCGACCTCTTTTATATCTGTTTTACTTCAGTGTAAAACACTGACATAATATTAATGAGTTACCAACTCCTCTTAGAACGTTGTCCCTAATCAGAACAGCAAAATGAAACATGTCTATGAGAATCTTCTGAGAATAGAGGTTAGTTGACACTATTACCATTAAAGCATGAAATAATACAAACGTCTCATGACTTACAGATGATGATCATATTGCTAAGTTGATTAATACCTTGCCAAGATACGCGACATCTCTTCTGCCTGTGGCACAATAAACGTCTTTTGAGGATAGGTCCATATTCAAACACTTGGTCATGGTATAGATCGGGATGTTGTAATCGAATAACAGTTTCAAGATGCAGTTCGAGCTCTCTGTATTCATAATCATCATGATTTTTACTTCAAGAGGAATTTGACAAACAAACGACGCATTCCATGATTTCATAACCGCCAATCACGAAAACCAAAGCAAGTTTTGTTGAATATTTCCAAGAAAATAAAAAAGAATATGAAATAGTTAACACAACAATAGATTGATTCTGTTCAAGATCTTAAAGCAAGAACAAGCAATTTCTCAAGTAAAAAAGATTATGAAAACAAAATAAGACACAAAAAACAAACATAAGGATCAAACATTCTTTTATAGAACATTTCATGGCGTCAACGAGATAAGGTCTGTTGCTAAAGTTATAACAAAGAACATGAGAAACATCAAGTGCAACAGACTTTTCCATGTGGGAATATCAGTGTTCTGGACTCAGCTTAAGAAAAACCATTATTTAATCAATTTTACTTTATTTTACTCAGTAATATCTAACGTGTGGAAAAAATTATTATGAATAATCAATTTTACATTTTTTACTCAGTAATATCTAACGTGTACAATTGAAAAAATCTAACATTGTCCAAATTTAAAAATGATGGATCGTTTACACTTGGACGTATGCTAGGAACGCAAGTGTTTGCAGAACAGTGTGAATGTGCGACTGAGAATGAATCGAAGTAGCGCTAACCTCCATTTGATAGCTAACGCTGGCGATTTCAAAATCAGCATCAATTAAGACACGGTAAGTACTACGTATAGAAGTTTTACATAATATAGAAATGGACAACAGACAGGCTCTGACCAGAAATATGACTAAATATTCCATAGGACAAGTTGAAATCAAAACTTGTACAACTAAGGCTGGTAACCGATCCAAGAACCTACATTATGTATTGCAAGGTCAACTGGCCAAATGTTTGCTTATTGTCACTACAGCAATACAGCTTTTAAAGTGGCTAATCGTCGAAACCCTTTCCAGTCCCTTATTTACTAGATCAACCATATAGGAATCACTATGCGCGGTCTAACGTAGTTTGATTTTCAACTCTACTTTATCCAGATCTTACTTGTGATCTTACTTAACTCTGCTACAGCCACAAAACAACTGGATAACATCAGTATACACGGCATGTCGTACGACAGCTATCAATAAAATCAATGTTTGTTTTGATTTGTAAGAACATATTATAACACCAAAGCAGCGACTGGGGATATTTCCACCGATAAAATTCGGATAAGTGGGTGTGAAACGTCAGTTTAATATAGCCCGTCCTCGCCAACTCGATGAATGTGATATTGTTTACATGATTTGACAATTCCTTTGAAATCAAGTCTCATATAACTGATGCTAGATAAATAAACGTTCACTGATAAAAATGGGAAGAGGGACTTGGAGTATCAAGAAGCTCTGCCACAGAAACACCAAAGACGTCAAAGAGTGAAAGAACAAATGGAAATAATTTGACTCAGAAACTGTATCGGAACATGAGAGAAACACGTATAGACATATACTGATTAACACTTGGCAAAATGAATCACCCTCTTTTAAACAGAATATTGGTTTGATTTTCAAGTCGATAATCCCAGAAAAGTTCAATACAACAAATGTTTGATGATGACCCAAGAAGAAAACTTGAAGTCTTATCTGGAAAATCCTTGAATTCACATCAAAAAGAGAAAAGTTTTAAAGAAGAGTGTAAAGCTTGCTATACAACACGAAAACCCGACTGACTACCCTTGAGACGAAGCGCATGTTAGCTTATTGCCATTAGTACATAGACATAAGCATATGTGATCAGAGCACTATGACTATCACCGACCAGGAACGCATTGGATCACTGTTAACTTCTGAAGGACTAGAGAGTGGAATATTTTTATTGAATCATATGGCTGACCAACCTACTCTTCATTCCCCCATTGAAGACGATATCATAGGCTTATAAGAAAAAAATACTGTTTCGACCCAAAGTAACAATACGATATTGCAATGATTACATTTGACGGTGCGTGGACAATAGTGATGTGTATTTCTTTCAGGAAATAAGTCATGGACTCTATTTAGAACATTTATTGTCTGAATATTATCTCCCAAGGCAGAGGGGCATCTTCGTTATAATTAAAGGCATTACATTAGTTTAGCTATATCACGAAGTTAAAGTCGACGACAATATGAAACTGATATGAATCATTGGAACCCTATGTGTAACACACCACCATAGTTTGCTATACATTTAAAGCATTAGAGAGGTTTAAAAAGTTAATAAAATGAAGACGTGGGACCGCTCCAATCGTGCATGTTCATTCTTGTTTAGTCCGTTAGTGAATCAGTGGAGCGGGATTTATAAAACAATGTACAGTTTAGAAAAAATTATTTGTTTTATCATTTTTATATGGAAGCCTTCTTATCGCTTTCAGTTTCATTTTATATTTATAACTTCTTTGATGTGTACTAAACCTAGAGTCCTGTTCTAACACGATCGTATTTCTAGCAAAATGTTCCTCTCTTGCCGTTCATCGTTAATCCAGAACAAGAAATAAAAAGGAGACAAAGTTTCATCAAACAAACGGTGAAGCTTTATTAGATTTAGAACCCGCAGAACAATCTTTGGACGTTGTTCACCGAATTAGAGTTACAACCCAACAGTCCATTTATGAAGAGAAAAGTGGTACATTTTAGTGTCTTCCGCTTAATATATCGCTTTTTGTGAATACGATGGATCAACAAACACAAACAGAGAAGAGGACGTGGGCGGAACACAAACTACACCTGGAACAATAACAGCAGTGACAATTTCGTGAGGTACAATATCAGCTGTTACAGCAGCGGCAGGAAAAAGAACAGCCGCATCCTCTAAAGGAATCGTCCCTTTTTCTATGAATAAGGGACTGTCAGATTGAGCCTACACAGTCTCACTCTACGCAGTATACTAGAGAAAAACCAATAGCAGGGAGATATATATGTTGGGTGTCTGGACACTGAACAAATAGCTCTTATTTGAGCTACTCTGACGGTCATTTTCAGAAACCTCCATTGTTTAAGAAAGAGAACATTAATCATTAATTACTATATTCTCTCTGTTTTATAATTTGCGTATTATGTGTATTTCTCCGTTTGTTGTCTTTATGTGCATTCCAAAACAAAACATGCACATACTCTTTTCTTTCTTTTGGCAATGTGCAATTGCATAGAAATACGCGTGTGTATATGTATGTGTGTGTTTATACGTTAGTCATTCGACCGGTATCCCTTTGCTTCGTCTTCTTTATTTATGTGATGGTGTATTTCCTTGTAAATGGATATGAATCAAGAAAGACGCTTCTTCCGAATTACAGTTCACTAGATTCTTTTGCATAAATATATAAGACTTAGTTGAATGTACAAGCTCAGCGGTTTCGTTCTGGTTATCATGGATCTTAACCCAAAAGACCAGCTCATGTCATCATCTGATCTCCCATTAAATCATTGGAAAATCTTTTTTCTACAATGAGCAGAATATTTTGAAATAAAATAAACATAGCTATAGCTTTTCTAATACTCTGGGCACTTTGAAAATGCGCATACTGTTGCTGTCCAGGGGCCGATATTCGTAGGAATGGATGCTGCAGTTCATGCTTATCCTGGAAGTAGCAAAGTGAACAAAGATCATAGTTGTCGCATAAGGAACATTTCCACCTCACACCTGTGAAATTGTCGGTCTGACATTCATCACATATTATTCCAGTATGCTTGATACCTGTGAATAAAAAGTACACAAAATTTATTTTAGTGGCTGTGATCATTCTACATTGCACTAAAGACATTTCGGAGTAGTGTTTATTTTAGAATGGATGCAATGGTGTAAATATACATTAAATTTATCCACAGAGTACCACATTTAACAGTTAATCCATAACAAAGTAGATTTTCGAGCAGACAATTTTATCTTCATTACATAAATTGGAATGTTCCATGTGTCTTGAAAATTGTAAACTAATTTCCCGCTGACTTCAAACTTTTGCAATAAGGCCTCAAAACGAGTTGTAAAAGCTTTATTTTTCTGCACTTTAATTTATTTTCTTCCAGATAATTCCTTTACTTCCTGTTAAAATCCAGGTTTAACAAAATGGATCAATTGGATTTAAGATTGTTATTTAACTCACTCAAAGGTGCACTGTCTAAAATGCATACATCAAATCGGCCATCTTTGCCAGTTTTGCATGTGCTTTGAGTTCCCATATCCCATAACACTTCGGCAGTGCCATTTCCCAAATCCTGGATAACCGTTCCCACGTGACCTTCCCCTCCATCTGCATTTCCGAGACTCCAGTCTGGCCCTCTCACGACTCTAATACCCTCTGCCATCTGAAAGTAGTCTCATCAATCTGGAAATGTAAGAACGTGTTATGCGATTATTAGCCAGTAGAAAGTGGAAAACTTTATCCGATCAAGTGCATTTATTAGGTGCACTGATTAGTTCGTCCCTGAGTTTATAAACAATCCTCAACACTAAACACTCGAAATGCTCAATTCACTTTTTGCTACATTAATCACTTGGTGCTCAGTAACAAAGCCGGATCTATTGAATCATAAATATCTGGGATTTGTTTTAGTTGAGATTTATTTTCTTCTCTTAGCCATTGAATCACTTTTAAAAATGTAAAGTCTTTCATGATTGGTAGAAGCAAAGTCTCAAGGTCAAATACAGGCTCATAGTTTAACTATCTCCATCCGGGCTCAATAGTCTGGAAATCGATTGAGAGCAACATTAAACACTATATAGAGACTGTTTCAGCATCATTGAAATTAGTAACATATCAAGAGATACAAATAACTGAATTCATAAGTCACTGACCTTACTCAAGACGTACGCTATGAAATGATCACTTGGGTCAAACATAAAGTCGGTACTAAACATTCTTATACATTTATAACAAACAAAGAGCTCAATCGACTACGTATATTGTATAATCATTGTATCAAGCAACGAAATTCCAATTGGTAACGGATGCATATTACAGAAACCGTATAATATGTACTACCGTAATGTCATCACAAATCCAATAACTCTAGGTGTCCATATAAGCTTGCAAACAATTGCCTGAGAAATACGCATTCCAGTAGTGTGGGGGACGATATAGCCTCACTTAGATTTCTATGGTAAATTTGGCAGTTTGGAATATAGCCTCAAACTTTATAGCCTCACATAGACTTCTCTGTTAAATATAGCTTCAAGAGGGAATTTAACAGATTGGTACTGTTTAGCCTCAAGTAAAATGGAATAGGAGTAACGTCTTGGTATTTGCAACTGGCAACAAAGCTGCAATTGGCTGACTTCAATGGGGGAAGACTGGCAACAATGATGCAAGGGGCTGACCTGAATATGCGCTATTCAAAGTAGGAACAACTACAACAGAGATACACATGCATATACAGAGACATAGACATATATAAAAAAAACAAATACACAAATAGGTCAAGAGAGAATATATATATATATATATATATATATATATATATATATATATATATATATATATATATATATATATATATATATAAATCTTTTAGAGGCAATGCAGTGGCCCTGAAAAGGGCGTTTGGATCTTTTAACACAATTCAGTTAACACGGAGGGCATTGCACGGATATCCCACAAATACGTCTTCGTGTCTAAGAAGCCAGTTTCGAAGAAGTCTTACGATGGTTTAATGTGATAACACGCCAATTAATGAAAAGCATCATTCACATTCCACAAGAAACCAAACAATGTTTTGACAGAAATAAAGCAGTCTTTACGCAACTGGCAGATCCTCCCATCGACACTCAAACCAAAAAGCAGATCATTTTGAAACGTGGAGGTAGACGAAGAACAAAACCCAACAAGGCCAGAAGACAGAGTGCAGTGTTGTCAATGCCAGGTCAAAGGGTAAGAAAAATAAATATCCCCAGAAAAAGAAAAAAGAAAATATCCACAAAAAAAGACCCCAGAAAACGGATTTTATCCGTTAGAGAGACACTTTGGCATGGATGCAAACTGACATAGCCAAACCACGGCCTGCAGGGACATCCGCGTCTCCAGTTCTACTTCCGCATTTGCTAGTGATTCCAGTGAAACCCAATTTGACACCCGTTCTTCCCTTTTTGATGAAACAATTGAGCCCCTTGTCTTAAGGATCATCTCCTGCAGAAATAACACTATCCATCTCTTTAGCAGCTGAGGCAGCTGCTCACAAAGTACCTACCCCCAAAATTAAAATCCAAGAGTGATGGGCATGTTGCAGTGCTTACTTGATTTTTTCCAAGGAAGAACTGTCCCGATATAGTCCGTTGTGATCAGCTACACGATGCCTGTCATCAAATTAATACAACGTGAAGACAGTCAGGAGCGACACATTCCTATATAAAAAAAGATCTGGCGCAAACGATGGATATCAGTGCTTTTGTGATCCTGAATGCCAAAAGATACCCTCTAAAAGAAGTGAACTCCACCGCCACCATAGTCGTTCTCCTGTCCAAAAAGGAAAAGTAAAAAGAAGAGGATAGTCTCATCGTTTGACCCAGAATCCAAAGAAGCGGAAGCTTTTAGCCAAGTAGAATTTCTATCCCAAAAAGGTCCCATCTTTCAAAAAAGGAGCCAAAAGGTGGGAGTATTATTTGGATATATAGGAAAGAAAGTCGTTATATTTTTGACGAATCGATAGTCCAAAATTCCGTCAAAAAACTGGTAACAAAACCCTTTGACCTACAAATAAAATCATACGAAAAAGGGGGTCGGAAAATTCATCGACGGCAATGAATTTTGTGTGTTTGTATCTCGGAAACAATCAAAGATGTCACTCCACAGAAACCATCCCTCTTCTACCCCCAAAGGAAAGAAAAGGAAAGGATTTCCTCCTCGTGTAGCCAAACATTGGGACGTGTTGTCCTGGCCAAAGCCGATTCACCCATGCGAAAACAATTCATTAAAACCGCCTCCAAAGACGTGATTGATACCAAGTGCGAATATTGACTGAATGTCTTGAAAGGAACTTAACCTCTGTCTAAGCAAAAGAATGAATTCTTAACCAAGCATCGAGACTTTCTTTGCCATATGGTCCAAAAGAAAATGCAAATCCGTCAAAAGAAAAGATGTTGGTGCAGCACGGAGGATTTGTCCACCTGTTGTTAGCACCCATACTAAAAGCCAAATTGTCACCACTGAATACAAGACTAGAAGAAGGAACTGAATCACAAGTGATTCAAAGATTAAAAGAATCAAGGAGATAAATGGGGTCTCTGGTGTGAAAAGATGTCAGACCTGACATTTGAAATCTGATGTGAGAACGAAAATTTCCTTCAGTGCCTTACAAACGATGCATGGAATTCCATCCTTCGCAAAAACAACGCACTTCGCATTTACCACCTAATGTTTATTTGACCGAGATGTCCCATTTACAACATAAATTGCAATCGTTGATGGCTCGCATCGATTTTTCAGAAACGGAAGCTCAGTGATACAGTCAAGTGTTTGCAGCCACTTCAACTCTTTCACCAGAAAGCTTTAGACGAAACAGCTCCACCGACTCTGAAAGATTTAAGACCCTGATGTAAACTTCATCACCACTACCACCACCAATACTGCATGTGAAAAGACAGAAAAAGGAGAGGAAGAGGTTGAAACTCCACCAGAAAAAGTATAAGTTAACAAAACCAACATCAAGAATAGGATGGATTAAAAAGATAATTGCGACCCCTTCTTCATCAGATGAGAAAAAGAAGTTAAACAAGAACCGATTTTCCCTGTTCATACATCCTCCTCCTCGACACCTATTGCTCGTCGGACACGCAAACATTATAATCAAAGAAAATGCTGCACGAAGAAAACAGTATCCGTGAACAGTGGGTGACTTATTGAAAATATTCCTGATGTAGAATGTGTTACCTAGCATTTGTGACAATCCATCCAATAATGCGGGATACGGAGGACTTCAGAAATTGTATCGTGCTGCTAAAACCGCACTCAAAAGTGTCTGTTTACCTCAAGTGCAACGATGGTTACAAGAACAACCCATATACACCTTACACAAACTTATTTGACGAAAATTTTCCAGAAATCGCTCCCGAGTGGAGGGCACCGATCATAAATGGCAAGACAATTTAGCCGATGTCTCATTTGGCCACCTACAATCGTGACTACAAATATTCGTTTGGTATCATCGAAGTCTTTTCCAATTTGCCTCTGTCGTGCTATTGACTTCCAAATCTAGCACTGAGTTAGGGCGAACCGTAAAACTGGTCTTGAAACAAAGCGGTCGTCACCCTCTTCGATGGCAAACCAAAAAGGCACCAAAGTTTTGAAACAATATTTCTAAATAGATTTAAAGAAACGAGACATTCATTTTTTTCACCACCGAGAATCCCAAAACCAAAGCTAGTATCGTTCTACACACCTTGAAAGAACGCATGTGGAAATATTTTATTCATGATCACTCTGTAGTACATCGATGTCTTGCCGCACATGGTCCAAGCATTCAACCCATCTTACCATCGGAGCATCGGGTGTGCACGACCAGAAATGACTCCCGACAACGAAGTGACAGTCTTCGAGCACCTGTTTGGTACGTCCACGACTGCCCCCCCCCATAAGAAAGGTGAAGTGTTGACGGCGGGAGATTGGGTGGGCATTAGCAAAACCAAAAGCACTTCCGATAAAGGTTATTTACCTAACTGGACCATCGAATTATTTCGTGTCACTGGACGAGAGAGTGGCCGTCAACTCGCCGTCTATAATTTGGAAGATATGAACCGAGAAGTGTTGAAATGAACATTTTTGTTGCCCGAGTTACAACGAGTGACAAAAAGAAGACAAAGTGTACGATATCGAAAGCATTCTCGAAAGAGGAACTCGTAACGTGGGAAAACGATGTGTCAAAAAAGTCTTCGTGCGTTGGAAAGGATATCCGCTTAGTTTGATTCTTGGATCGATGCTTTGTAAGTCATCGACTATAAAAAGAAGTGACCCTCATGGCCTTCAACACAGCTTCAACCACCACATCAGTGACCTAGCACTTCTGTACAAGATCTACAAAAGCAGTCCTTGTGGATGTGGTGTGAAGTACGTGTGCTTAAAACGCAAATCGTCTTTATCTGCCAAATTTGTGGGGTGTATTATGTCGGTACTGCCATTGCAAATTTGAGTATTCAACAAGGAGACAACCGATTGCGGACCATTTTACTGAGCAGTTGCATTGGATACCTTCTTCTCAATCCTTCTCCACTATGCTCTAACGGCAACAATGCCAGTCACCCTTCAAACAGTCAATAAGTATTTGATCGTTTTTCATCACCTATTTAATAATGGTATGATAACACCATTCATCCAGTCTGAAGGATAAATACCGCTTTTAATATATATTCAAAAGTTTCAGCGTGCAGTTTATTAAAAGTGTAGATCCCATGATTCACTTTCCTATTCGATCAAGGTAAACGACATTTATGCTTGATATATGGGTAGTTAATCATTCATATGAACATCGTTTAATCCGCTATATGAATTTAGGTTTATCGGCGATACAAACATCGATTAATAAGAATTCGCTACCGATGCAAAACTGCTTCAGCTTTTTTTTCACTTTTATTACTTTGCGTTATTTAAAATTATATGTATGTGACAAGAAAAATCGATTCTTATGCCTGTATTAAAGGAAACTAATGGAGACGAACACTATGTTTTAGAAGCCATTTCGAACCCATCAGTCATACTAAATCCTATGCATATAATCATTTTAATTATTAATTTTGATGTTACGATCATTTATTAGCATCAAGATCGTTGTAGCTAGTATCATGAAGAATAAGAAGTTTACGTGTATAAGGTTTCTAAATTGTCACCAAAATAGTATCCTGTTATTCTTATCAAACTATTTTGCAATCCAATTTTCGACACAAGATGAAATGTTGATATATTGTTATCATATTCACAAAAACTGATCGTAAAGAACAATTATAGTCTCCTATGGCTACTGTATTTAAAAACATACCATTTCCTTGTTATATCTTTCTTAAATTGTATTTCTAAAAATGAAAATAAAAAGAATAAAGTTGTCTCAATAACCTAGCTTTTAATATTGTTCATTGTGCAATGCGAGTACCTGTTTACAGTCTTTGCTTCAAATGATCTAGATAGGACGGCCAGTCGTTCAAGGAATAATTATATACATAGTGAATTAATTTACTTCCTGTTTGCTTTATTTGCAACATAGAGACTCCAAATGTAAATAATTCTCTGTGCATATGTCTACACTATTTATTCAGCTAAAGGGATGATTTTCGTCCTTTTAAAAGCGCCTCTCTCTCTCTCTCTCTCTCTCTCTCTCTCTCTCTCTCTCTCTCTCTCTCTCTCTCTCTCTCTCTCTCTCTCTCTCTCTCGTTTTACGGCGTTTTCATTCGAATCTTGGCTATATAATAATATCAGTGTAAATATTTGTACATTTGCCGTGCATAGTTCATCTATACACCAATACACAATTTTTATTTTTATTTTAGATAGATAGGCAAGCAGGTGTGAAGGTACATATAGTTTAACTGACGAGGATGTTATTTAGTTACTGTAGGTATAGAGTTAAGTTGGTAGTGGACATGTAGGTTGAAAAATAGTTCAGTAGGTAGAGAAAGAAGCATACATAGATTGGTATACAAAGTGTGTGGTTGATTGATTGATCGACCAATAATTGATGGAGAAAAGGAGACACTTCCATTTACATTATCGGTTGATTCTTCGGTTTTCAAATCTGCATACCCATAAGATTTAAAATTCAACCGAGTATACAAAAATCTGAACAGAGAAAATGAATCAATATATAGAATAGTCAACAACCGCTTAGGTTAATGAATAACAAAAATTAAGTTGACATCCGTCATTTCAGTGTGTTTTCATTGTTACAAATAATTTTTACTATGAGTCAAGCGGAGAATTTATTTTGGACTCCAAGTGAGTAGAGAAAAGTTTTAAAAAACGTCAACAACAAAAGAAGAAATAATAACTTTACTTACCAGTGAAAAGAATAATTAAGCGGAGATCGCACGACTTTCTTGCCCAGGAAAAATTTATACTGGTTTCACTTTGACTGGGTTTTTCCTACGTCATTAGGTGTAGCGGTAAATGAGCCTCGTTTTGATCTTTTTTCACTGACCGAATAATCACCAGAGCTGCATGTCTAATTAAACGGGAAATTAACAACTACATAAACTAGACCAATATATGTTTATATTTATCGTCTTTGCAAAACTCGTTGCTCGTTATGGAAACAACTGACAGATTATGAAGAGGCGCCAGACAGTTTAATAAATTTCAAGCTAATTTTATTATGTTGGTCTCTGTATTTTATTCAATGTGTTGTTTTGTCTACTGCAAATAAGTGGCTAATGATCACTTTTAGCAACAGATTAAAAATTTGTTGTGGTCTCAATGCTTATTTTCTCAAATATTCTTGTTCGTGCGAGCGTGCTTGCTTAAAAACGTGCCTAGCAACGTTAAGAAAGGGGCAGCATCGAATTCGGAATGTTAAGGTCGAGGGCCTCAATATGTTTTTGGAAATGATATTATGCTACTATTTGTAAAGATTTTTTTATAACTGGTCTCCAATTTTTTAGAAGTCTGATTCAGAGATAAAATATGCAATGTATGATTAATTTTGAGGAGCTGAATTCAAATATGACAATTAAAATATCGGATTGACTACTGTTTCCAAGATATTTAAATTTTTATGTTTTACATCTATGCATAGATAGTAAAATTTTAATCATAAATTCAAACCTAGATATTTTCATGTGTTCTCGGTTGCTTTACATCATAAAATTTAATCTCTCTTGTTTATATAACACTTTAAAAAATAGCAAATTGGTTATATAAATAAAATTATTATGAAACAAAAGGCACAAAATTGTTTCGTTTATGTAAGTAGATAATTTAGTCTTATTCAGTGTTTACTCGGCGCTTTTGGCTTGTCTCTTGTATTCATTAAATGGAACATCTCTTGTCACTGTCCAGCAATAGTCTGCAAGCATTGATGCGCTCTATTTGCCCTGATAAGGTTTCTCCATTGATGCAAGGTCCTAGTGACATTGTTCGCCGTGCTCGTCGCTCACTACTCCGCATATCGGATGAAAAATCTGGATCATAGTGTAGAAAATGTTTTTTTAGTGACATGTTGCACCCAAGACTTTTATATGACTTGAAGTTTTTCATCAAATCCCTGTAGTTGTCTGCCGGGTTGTTTATAACAAAATTTTCTGTCACTAACTGGAAGGCCCCATGCCATCTTTTCCTTGCCACACAGTGCACGGTCAAATGCATCATCTTGAAGACGTTCACGAATCTGAGGACTCACAAAGACAGCTTCTTTATCTTTTCTTCACTTAACCTTGGAAATTTACTCTTAGATAGTTCCAAATCCCTGACAAAGGCTTTCAGTTCACCTTGTGTTTGAGCTGTGGTTCAGGGGTGAATATATGGGTCATGTGACATTAATGGTTCAAGACTAGACGTTTCGTCCTATTCCTCCTCTGATTCAAGGGAGAATGGTTCTGATGCATCAGGATCTAACAGTCTTCTCCGTGGAGTACTTTCGTATAGGTGATGAATTTTTGGATTATGCCCAATCCACTTTTTCTTCTCTGACTCACATTAACCAGCTGGCGGCACCATGCATAATTAACAATTGCTGATATGATCTCCAAATCATTGGCAAAAAAACAACAACAGATTTCCTCTTCCTGTACAACCACTCACGAAGATTTGTTGCGGCACATATGTGGCCGACCTCTTGTCCTGATCTCTAATTTTGCAGTCAAAACACAGGTGATGGGTTTTCGTAACCCTATTAATAGTAGTATGATTTTGTGATGCAAACGTCTTTTCACCACAAACATAGAAGTTATCTGCATTGCTCACACAAGTAGGAGGCTTATGTGTTCACTTTGGCTAAACAGAAATGTGTTCCTTTGCAAAATCAGACACTGACAAATAAGAGAACAACACACTGTATGATCTCTAGAACTGATATAGAGCAATTTGTTCAGCAGAGTGGTGTAAGCTTAGCTATGATTGCATCATCCATGACTTCTAGGAATAGCATGATGCAATGCATATCATGTATGACGCAATACCAGCTTCAGATTGCATCATTCACTGTTTTGCCTAACAAGCAAGTACTGTCCAAATCCAGTCATATATTTAGTCATAGATCCAGTCGAAGATGTGTTTTAGTCATTTCTAGTTTAGACTGAAATCCATTCCATTTATAACTCACGTATCCTACGCCATTCCAAAGTCAAGGGTCGTATATACTGGCCAAGTATCCTATCTTTAAAACGGGAGATAATCAACAATTGTAAGCATCATTTTTGTTCTCAGTGACCCAGAATTAGTCAAGTGTGACTATAATTATTTCGGAATTAGTCAAATGTGACTATAATTATTTCGGAAGTATACTCCAATTTAAACTTACCAATTTTAAAAAAAAAATATACTTCTTGTTTTAAACAGAAAAGCCTGTAAATATGCATAATAACGCTGTAAATTTGATACACGTCTTGTGACGGAGCAGTGGCGTCACTAAGGTTGATGTCACCTAGTACGTTAACTCATGGTGTTAACCCATGGATCTCCTTTCTGCACAAAAATTCAAAACTTTTTATAGAAAATCAAGTTCAGTAACTCATGGTGTCACCGACATAGACCTCCTTCCTGCACAAAAATTCAAATCTTTTATAGACAGTCATTTTAGTGTCACCTCATCTGATAGTGTCACCCGGTGCGGTCCGCATCCCCGGCACTCCCCCATCCCCCAATGACGCCACTGTGAAGGAGCTGGAGGTGGAGGTTCACTTAGATCTGAAAGAAATTTGCCTTGATTTAATTTAGTAGTCTTCTGGAGGTTTGGGCAGGATCACATCATTAATATCACCGATATATATATATATATATATATATATATATATATATATATATATATATATATATATATATATATATATATATATATATATATATATATATATATTAGACGAATGAAAAAAACAAAATTAGGAAGTATGAAGTTTACTTCTTTTCTTTTTGGATATCTCTGTCTACTTTATATTAATGTTTACTGTGGATTATCACCAAATAGTAGTTTCAGTTGTGCATTTCGCTTTTCGCTTCGTGTCATGAGGTAAATTGGAAACCAATCAATTTATATAGTAGAGGCAATTTTTGCACCAATGTCGTGTTGTGGCGGGAATAAGATTGAAATGATCTCAATAATATTGCCCGATAAATTGATCTGACGAACGCTGATAGAAGGCCATATCCTATAAACTTTTTGATTGACCAATCAAATTAGAGTATTTCTGCTGCTCAATTTTGAAAAAGAAAAGCTCTTCCCATTCACGAAGTGAAAGGCTTTATTTGATAGGCAACTAAATATAAGTAGACCTGGAATTCACAGGTCGAATCAAGACAAACTTCTTTCAATGCTTGTCCAAAATCTCGTTCAGTCAGATTATAACTTAATATTATTCTAGATAATCATTTCACTTAGTTATGAAGATTTACCATTTTCATTATATTTGTGACGAGGATGTTTTGGTGTCTTTATTTTTGTTTCATTTGAATTTTGCCACAAATTGCTAAGCACAAATTTAGTTTTTCTTTAATTCTTGCTACAGCTGCTGAATGATTGCTTATTTTTGCTAGCTGGTTTTGCTACAATTGTTGACAAGAATTCTTCCATCATGTTATGTAAGACTCGGGAAAATAGACTCTCTCTCTCTCTCTCTCTCTCTCTCTCTCTCTCTCTCTCTCTCTCTCTCTCTCTGGTTAAAGAAACCTTATGCAAGATCGGTCATTAAAACCTCTAATATCTGATCTGGTGATAAATACTTGGTATATTAAACATACCATACATATTATTATAACTGTCAGGATTTAGTGTTACAAATTTAAAAAAATCTCAAGACAATTAGAGAAGACACTCGCGAAGGGGAAGGGGGTATGTCCATACAGAATGATTTATAAATATATTCAATAGAGGGAGCACGGATAATGCTATTGAATGTTTATTCCACATTTTGCATACCAAACTTGATAATGAGAATTATTTTTAGTTACACTAGTTCGTCTTGGGCTGGCAAAAGCGTGAAGAGGCAGTTAAAATGATTGGTCATTTTCAAGGCCATACTTTCCTGGCGTGATTACCATGTGTAAACAACGCTATTTAATTATTTGTTCTTAAGTGGGGGTATACTGGCGTACGTGCCGGAGTTCTTGCAGTAAGAGACCATATGACCAATCTCGCTAGACATGAAATGATGTTTGTGGGGTTTAAATACGAATTAATATTCTTCTGGAAGAGTCGTTTTAACATCTTTATGGAACAAGGTGATATTTTGTTTGTTGTTTGTTTTTCATCTGATTTTGGATTCAATAATTTATTCTCCTGGCAACTCAACAAGTTGACTTTCTTATAAAATATTATAAAAGATATTCATGGAAATTTAGGCTAGAATTATTCAGAAAAATAAACTGTGATTCAAGTGAAGAATTGTTGATTTTCATACATTGGACAACATCTGACTTCATCGCCTTCCATATTTGTACGTCGTCGTCAGGAAGACCTCATAGCGGGCTTTCAACAAAAGCTTAAACAAATGTTTAAGCCCGCAAAAGTGATTGTGGCCAAGACCACGAAAACCGTGGAACAGGTAAAGACAGTCGCGGAAACCACCATAAGATGATGGGAACAACGAAATACCTGGTCTGATTAGGCGAACGCTAGTACAATCAGCACAATTCCAGGAACAGATCCCCCCAAAAAAAAAGGTAAAATGGGGAATAGGAATCGGACTGTGGAAGACTAGAGTGCAAGTAGAGAAGGCACTAAACTCCTAAGGAACGAATAAGAGGTACGACAGGAGGACAAGGATTACCAACGGAGGCAGTGCCGTCTCTACATCATTGTAGGCTCTGGACAAAGCAATGCACTGGAACCCCCACCGGTCCTACTATTCATTAACAATATGGGCAGCATGATGCCCATACAAGCGTGAGACCCGTGGCAACTGCCCAGTGTGCCCATGCCTTAAGACGGCATTGAATGGAGGGTCTAAAGGAAGGGGCAGGAGGGAAAGAGAAGGGTGAAAAGAGAATTTTTACAAATGAGTACAATGGACTACTCACTGGAAGGAGACTTTTCTCATATTAGAACATTAATTTTCGTATGAAGCAAAATGAATGGGTTTGTAACATAGTAACAGCAACAACTCAAATTAACGTGTTTATGAGTGGAGCGTAATTGAAATATTTATATCAGGAAATTGTTTAAATATTTTTTTAATAGTAATATTGATACATTTTAACTTTGGGTTGTTCGAGTATTTAGACTGTCAGCATTGCTGACTGAATGCTCTTCAGTCATTCAAAATTTAACCGTCCACCTTTCCACCTTATATGTCCTAATACTGTCTATTTGTTATGACAAGTTAATTAACGTTTTGGACAAATTGTAGGAATTGTTTTGTATTTTAACGTGTACGAGCAAAAATGACAGAATATGTATAATTGAAAGGTGATAGAATTGCCGCACCTTATATTGTTTTAAATAAGTTACTTACTTCTCATAGATAGGGGGCGCTGTCATTAGTTAATCAACTTCCGTGGACTATGTTTATCGATTTTGATTACTCGCTACAATGAGCTATTTATACGATGACGCTTTGGAAATGTGTAACATCCCGAAACTTAAATCTTTCCTTAGACAGCATGGGCACAATTTTAGAGGGAGAATAGAAGAATTAGTCAAGCGAGAGAAAGGGATTAAAGCATTGGGCATACAATATGTAAACTGTGTTTCGTTAATAGATCAGCAGGGAAACAATGCAAGGAAAACCGAGAAAGTAGACACTCCTCTTGGTTAGAAAAAGCCATCGCCGTAGTCATTGAATAAATGGATGAAAGATCTGTGTAACATTGCTAATTTTACAGACAATGAGGTTTACAATTATTTAGTTTTGACAATGAAGGCAAAGCGACAGTTAAAGAGTAAAGTTTTTTTTAAGACCGGGATATCCACAATGTTGAATTTAACAATGTTTCGGAGGAATGTTTACATTGTTAAGTGAGATGTCACGTGATACCGTCACTCTCTAGCAGTTATAAGAAGGATTCAACTGAATGGGTCAGTCTGTCCGAAATCACTGGAAATGTAAATTCAGCAGGTTTCAATTGTACAGCTGGGTAATTATTTCAGTTTTATATAGTTTATTTTGTGATAATTGCTATATGAAAAGTTAATGTCAAGCCCAGATGCGACACAAATCTTTTTCTTAAGAAAACGAAAAACATTTCCTATCTTCTCAAATTGGCTTAAGATATAAATCTGCATATAATGAACTTTTTGGTTGAAGTATTTAAATATCTAAATTCTAGGTTTGAAAAAAAAATACTCAAATATATTGGTTAAAAATTTCGAAAATGTGTGTATCATGCTTCATTAATTATGCTAAAATATGGAATAGTAGAACAAATATATGGCTATGCATTTACAACATAACCCACCCTATCCTATAGCTAGTTAAGTTTAATCACTTATTACTATATATATATAATTATATATATATGATTATTTATATATATATATATATATATATATATATATATATATATATATATATATATATATATATATGAATTAAAGAATAATAAGAAAAAGCAACAAGCAACTCAAAACTTGCAAAGTTTACGTAGAACTGAAAACAGGTACCTTAATTTAATTTAGCAGTCTTGTTGATTCTCAGTCAGAACAGCCTAGTCAATATAAGAGATACTTAACACAGTCTACGACATGAATCTCTAATTTTCAGACGAACATAATAACCGGATTTGTTTGCATGAAATTTACTTGTTTTCTTTTGGGATATCTCTATATTTGAAACTAAAGGTCAGCGGAAAAACTCCAACATGTTTGATCATCGTCAGATATGCAATTATATGATTAAAAATAGTTATATTCATACAAAAGGAATTCTAAAACTTATCAAGTGTAAAGAAGATATAATAATATAATTACTAAAAACACTTAGCTAAGATATCCCACCTGTAGAAGACGCCATCCAAAACGATGTACATTTACCTCCACAAGATGAAGTAAAACTTGTCCAAAAATGAAACACAATAACCTCTGGGTCAGGAACATTTAGGTGAAACTACAGAAACCTAAGTTGCTATTCAGCCTTAAATCGATGTGCGTGCACCCTGCACCAGATTGTGTCGCTTTCCCAACTCTTCCATTGTTTCAATTTATTTTCTAAATTCCCGTTAATCATCTAAAAAGGAAACAATGTTGACTTCCCTATTTCGACTTTGCAAAACAAAATAAATTGGCAAACTTAAAAAAAATCTAAAGGAACCAAACGTGGCTTTCCTATGTCGGCCAACTTCACAAAAAATCGGCAAACTTAAAAGTGTCCCAAGTCAGTTTCCTGGGATGGCTTGCTTTGTAATAATATAACCTTTGTATCCTGTGGGCAAGTTTAAACAAGGAGTTTATTGCTCGCTGACAGTTGTGTTTATTCATCACCGGTACTTTTCTATTTGCTTGCCATATGTAATCATAATTGTAGTTCGCTGGGTAAATAATATACACAGCAATAACAGGCGTTAATAACACTTTTGTAACACATGATAGCCAAAAGATTATCAGTTGCGGTCTCAGTGAATTTAATTTCAAATCATGATATTAATTTGCGAGATACCGTCGTATAGTTACCCTGGATACAATTAAAGCTTGGTCATTTAAACCTTATAACTTATCATGCTTGAATGGCAGAAGCCTTCTTGCCATCGAGTGATATTCCCGTCCCCTGTGTGATTTTCTTATCTAACGTAAACGATACACACTACTGTAACGATGTATACCCCAGTCAGTTCGCTACAAATAAGGAGTTGGTGAATATAATTTTTCTTTAATAAATTTCGCCTAATTTAAAATGAAACTATAAATGCTAACAATGCAAAGTTAGTTTCTTTCATTTTATTTTCAAAAAAGCGTTTTGTTTATCTATTTTTTTTACCGTGCAGTGGCGGTGTTTGGGAGGGGCATAAATTCAACAAAATTGTTTTGTTTCTTACTTGTATCGAACAATGGAGCAAATATGATTGACGATATTGATTAGTAAAGACAGTTTTTCAGTTTACACGTACACACGCTAAAATATAAAGTTGAAAAATAAAAAATAACATTAAAACTAACTGATAAGAGCTTTATAAAGCAGCAACTAAACACTGCCAAAATGCTCTCTCTCTCTCTCTCTCTCTCTCTCTCTCTCTCTCTCTCTCTCTCTCTCTCGTGTAATCGAGTGTTCTATGTGCAACAGTATTGCAATCTGAAGCTTAATATTAAATATATCTATGTATGGTTTCGCTACTTTTAGAAAAATGTATACGTATTCTGAAGCATATTATCTGTTAAGTATTATTGTTTCATAAATCAATTCTTGCAATTTTATCTGGAAGACTTAGAGTGAGAATGTCGTTGTGCAGATGCATATATGTTTAGCATAAAAATATAAATGTATAAATATTTTCATTAGAATAAAAAAGATATTTTAGCTTGTGTTTTTTACTCATATGTATGTACGTTACGAAAAATGATTATTTTATTTTTAAGAATATCAAGATAGTTTAGATTGTTTACAATTATTAAATTTGTTCCACGAACCTATTCTGATTTACAACCTATAAAAATTGTCAAAAACATTTTGTCCTTCTTAAATTATATATATATATATATATATATATATATATATATATATATATATATATATATATATATATATATATATATATATATATATATATATATATATATATATATATATATAGTATTTACTTGTCTGAAGAAAAAGAATTTGTTAAAACGATTGTTTAGTTGGGCCGAATTGTCATTTAAAATCCACATTTATTTCTGTTAAACAGGGTCTTTCGTTAAAAGAAAGAACCCTTTTGTCCAATCATCACTCTTTTGGCTTTATCCATATGTAACAGAGCACCATATAT
Organism: Potamilus streckersoni; assembly: GCA_016746295.1. Taxonomy (NCBI): domain Eukaryota; kingdom Metazoa; phylum Mollusca; class Bivalvia; order Unionida; family Unionidae; genus Potamilus; species Potamilus streckersoni. The sequence goes on from JAEAOA010002091.1 coordinate 275,814, forward strand.
GCTGTAGAAAAGCACGATCGTAAGATACAACACATATACATTTACATGGGGAAATTAAATACTTGAATGGCTAGGTTGAATAGAACGGACAAATGTACGTCATACCCGCGGAAACTACCAGTTGTTGACGGACACTGCCGAAAAATGTTTTCAGTATAAAAAAGCGAATTTTTAAGTCAATTAAACATTTTGTATGGTTTGCATACATACGAAATGCATTTATAAGACTATAATAATATCACACGTTGGTACAATATATATGGCCAGTGACCCTTAAAGCCCCCATGCTGTCGTTTTTCATAAAATTTCACCATTCTTTCACTCTAATTATAGTTTGGAAAGGAGGAAATAATTTGATAAAATTGTATCTAAGATAAATAATCAAGATGATAGGTTTGCATCATATTCAGATTAGAATTCAGAGTTGCCACCGATTAATTCAGTCCCCGAAGTCGCTCGTATTTCCGTTTTTGTTTGGACTATTCCACAAGTAGTAACACGTACAAGGATGTGGCCTATTAATATCGGATTAGTTCGTACACATGTGAAAACTGGACAAGTTTTTCAGATCGAGCTAGAAATTATATGGCTCATAATGCTATGAGACATCGATATTATCGATTTCAATGGAACCCAACGATGTTTAGAATATCTTTCAATATTCAGTATAAATTAGATGATGTGGCATATACAATGTTTTGCACGTATCAGCGGCATGCATTGGGGATTAAAATTTACAGGTACTAAATTTGGATCTTACCGGTATCTGTGATAAACACAGAATGATTTGAATTGTTCGTTTTGTTTATTTCTTCGATTTAGCCAACTAATTGGGGATCAAGAAATTGAGAGAAGGTAGGTCAATCCTGTGTTTTGTTGTGGTTTTCTTGCGGGTTTTGTGGGTTTAATGCCACTTTTCATCAGATGGTGGTCAGCAAGTTTTGTGGAAGAAGAACCTGGGAATACCCCAGAAAAAACAAAAACTCCGATCAAAGAGAAGCTACTGGCAACCATTGTGTTATACATAAGTTGGACTAGCATCGACTCAAACAGACAAAGGTCAGTAATCCAAAAAGACGACCAAATTTGTATATTTAATATCTTGTTTACAATGTAACGTGGTCTGATATTTACACAATAAATTCATCTGACAAGCACCGATTCGAGGCCATGCTTTGTTAACGTCTTGATTAACCAACAGGCAACTAGATCGAAGTTGTACTGGGAATCCAAAGGTAATAAGAGAATGCAGTGTGGAATGTCTGATTATTCATCTTACAGGTTGCCATTTTTCAATGTCTCATGTCTAATAACTATACCGACTTGCTTTGTGATGCATGTTTTCATCTTATTTGTGACGAAAATATGTCTCTGCGAAAATATATTGAGATCCAACTGATTTCTGAGTTTATTTTTTTCCGCAACTGATTATACACATTTATTTCAATGCATCTTGCTTTCATTGTTTCTACAGTTGCTGAATGCTTGGCATTTTATTTCTCTGATCGTGTCAATACAGTTGTTGCCAAAAAACATTTTCGATCTATTTATATAAAACTCTTTCTCACTCATGCGTCAGAGAAATCTAGCTGTTTTGCTAACCCTACTTTTCTTGTCTAAGTCTAGTTATCCCAGACCAGTCGTCTCATTCCAGGTGTCACCGCAATTAGAACTACTTTTAAAAACGGAAACCCTTGTTGTCTCTGCTATGCCTGACGAAAATCAAATAAAAACACCAACAGCAACATATATAACAAAACAACATAGTAACTCAAGGTGTCTCCATTTTTCAGAACATGCCATATAAAACATTTCGAGACAGACACATAAGCACATGATGTCGAGCTTTTTTGTGTTATGCTATAGTTCGTTGCACACATCATGGTCAGTTTAATTCTATCTGCAGGTCTGACTCAGTACATTATCAGGTCAGCGTCATTAAATGTACCTAAAGCTACTTAACTAGTTTTAATTACTTCGTGTTAAACAAATTATATACTGTTAGCTACATTTAGTGATGCTGACCTGAAAAGTGGCTGTGCTAGAGATCGGATAAAATTCTCAATGCTGTGTGAAATAAACTATGATAGAAAACGCTGACACATAGCCTATAGACCTATATACTTCTTAGTCTTCCAAAGCTCTTAACAACTACAGAAAACTTAGAAACAGCCAGGAATTTATTATGTCTAACATGCTTTATTCTATTTTTGTTAAGCATCTCCATTGTGCCCAAGTTAAATGAAAAATATACCGACAATATTTAATGATAAATAATGCACTTAACAGCCAGGAGGTATCTTTGATCCATCAACATATTAATCCATAAACAAATTTCACTGTTACACTTACCATATTTCCAGGACAGAAAAATAGATTTTCAAAGAATCCGTAAACTTGAAAGCTTAGCAAATGTTTATCCGCTCGGGTCCGTATTGGAGGATATTTTACCATTGGACTTATGGTGGCCTATAATGATTTCTGAATGCCTCCATGCATAAAGTACAAAGATCAAAGGACAAAAAGTCACATTGCTCTAATGTTAAATACAAGTCATCATCAAAAAATAATTATGTCCTAAATTTAACTCTGATAAATTTACTACCATGTGGGCAACATATGACAATAACGGCTGACGAAAAACACAATTTACAAAGACCAAACACAGTAAAAGTAGTTACGATGACCGCATTATCAACAATTATAAGATATGGCATAAAACTATACATGCATTAAAAGACTATTATCAACAAGTCTAAGATATGGCATAAAACTATACATGCATTAAAAGACTAAAGATAAAAATATAGTACTAAAATAGTTCTCCCAAAATGTTCCTTAATAAAGTCCCACGATCACAGAATGAGCCAAGTAGAAACGTATCCCAGATTTTTAACTTTGTCCTTGAGTTTAAATTCATCTTAGCCCCTGCTGGTCCTAGAAGTAGTATATTACCCATGATGATAAATAATGACCCGGAAATACTCCTTGCATTTTATAAATTGTAATACCTTAACACTCCACATAGAGTCAAATAGACATACAACAACTGATGTACTAATAATTAGCACTAGTCCCGCCAACCTCCCTACACATAATGACAAATATAGAAGATACAATGATACAATCTGTTACATCAAACAGGTACAATAATACAATCTGTTAGATTAAACAGGTGCAATGATACAATATGTTGCATCAGTTTCCATGATACAATCAGTTACATCACACAGGTACAATGATACAATATGTGACATCAAACAGGTAAAATGCACTAATCAAAAGGAGAATGTTAAAATGCATACCTTGAAGCTCAGTCATAAAAATAGATTAACAACATCATTGCAATAATAAATATAATTTCCGTGAAAAACACACACGTAATAAACAAAATGATTTTATAATATGGAATGATTATATCTGGTGGCTTATAAGCTGATTTTGTTGAAGTATTGGTACCAACAAATATGTAAAAGATGTGCATCATGTTTTACGTTATGTTTGACTGCGACAGATGGAGTGTTTTGACTGCGACAGATGGAGTGTTTAGACTGCGACAGATTGAGTGGACCTACTAAATATACTGTAAATAAAGAGTATCGCAGTTTGGTATAATTGCATGTTTTAATCTAAACCAATAGAACATTTCCAAAAACCTCTTTAAAGAAAGTTAACCACAGATGGTATTCTGACCGTTTCAATCACTGGAGAAAAAGGCAAATATAAGTTTTACCTGCAACCCTGTCAAACAAAAAACTTTATTACAATAATGAAACCATTACAAAAATTTGTTCCAAAGCAACCTTTTGGATGGCGAAATGTGCTCGTTTTCTAGTTCGCCATGTTTTCACATTTAGGTATCATGATCTTCTAAGGTTCTTTTACCTACACCATGCTGCTCTTCTGCCAATTCTATGATATCGTTCGCGGTATCTCCCTACACCGTGCAGTTGCTTGACCCATGCTAATTTCCATGGTTTCATGACACTTACAACTAATCCAAAGGACCACATAACAAATCAACCGATTAATCTCATTTGGTACATTGGCAAATAACAAGTGACTAAAAAAGTGCAATTTGCACCTGACAGCTGTGTATTGAATCCTATACTGATGGCATCGTGTCATTTAACTAATAATTTCATACAGATTTCGATCGTTGTCAATTCATAATTTTATGCCACTCAGTTAGCTTATTACTCTAAATTAAAGCTGAAAATCAAATGAACGATCCCTACTGCCATTTTAATAGTATTGCACCATTCTGAAATTGGTACATAAAATGATATTGCAGATTCTACTTAGTGGTTCTATCATTCCTTTTAAAGGGAACATATAATAAGGAATCGATAAACAGATTGTAGATAAATCAAATGTTTATCGAATGAATCAAAGCGTAAATAAAAAGTAAAATGAAGATTAAGAAGACGGTGTTGACGAAGCAGAGGTAAGACCTTATATAAGGTAGAAAATGACTTATGTGTCATCTACGTGCATGATATTCAAAGTAATTGCTTATGGCTAAGATTAGTATTCGAAATAATGGTGACATTTATGTATTTAGCCAACGTGCATTAGAAATCCTTTCAAAGTGTCATTGGTATAAATAAAGAAGAAAAGCTTAAGGTAATACTGTACAAGACTTATGTAGCTTTCTGTACTCCTGCAACACTTGAGGGTGGACTACATGACAAAACATATTTTCTTGAAACGTTTAAAGTCAGCTACTATCCCAGTGAATTTTCTTATTTTAGATTAATCATACAGTGTAATAATAATAATGAAAATAATAATAATAATAATAATAATAATAATAATAATAATAATAATAATAATAATAATAAGAAGAAGAAGAAGAAGAAGAAGAAGAAGAAGAAGAAGAAGAAGAAGAAGAAGAAGAAGAAGAAGAAGAAGGTAAGCAACAAAAAATAAGAACAATTTTTGGAACGATGTGGGGATCTAGTGATCATTCGGATAATAATTACCATATTATTTTAATACTTAGGGGAAACATAGAAAATGTTTGGAAAAAATAAATATAGATGAATCAAATATCTAAAATATATCGGCAAAGTTCTCATAAAAAGATTGAAAAATCATCCCTCATGAGTGAATAAGCGCAAGGTGCCTATTTTTGTGTAAAATACTTTCAACAAATTCAATCTACATGCTAACTAAGCAAGGAAAATATAAATGTGTGGTTTGTATTAAGGAAGGATGAATAATAGGAAGGTTTCTTGTTATAGGAATAAATCATTCTGTCTCTTCCCTCTTTCCACATCACTTTTAATTCTGTGTCGAAGCTGTTTTACTGCGTTCTACATGGTTCGTCATCCGAAACAAGTCAGTGGCCGTCTACAATTAGAAATTTAGACTCACATTTAATAAGTCAGTAATATGTAAGGAATGATGTTATGCAATCATCATTTACTCCCCAACAGGAATGACAAAAAATAAAAATAATGCAGTCTTGCAAGGAAAATTGTAAATAATAAATATAAAATGCAGTTTTACACGTAAAAAGTTGACAATAAGAAATAAAAGCCAGCAGCCATATTTAAAATAAGGTTTAGTTACCATGGGAATTAAAAGCTACGCAAAATTGTAAGATATTAATTATTTGTATTGTCCAAAGACTTTAGAATAAGCATAGCGTTGTACGCATGAATCAACGTTACATATTTTGAGCGCTTAATCGCTATTTGAAAATACGAATTACTCACTTTGGTCAATCCTATCTCGGATGATTTGATTACAATTGGGACAATAATCTCTCTTGAAACAACAGTTGCCACACGTCACTTTGTGTTTGCATGGGATAAAGGTGATATTTGCAAGGTTTTCATGGCACAGTGAACATGACAGAGGAAGAATTGAAGACTGAACATCTAAAGCGGCTCCAGATCTATCTAACGCTGGTTGGCTAAAATAGAATAAGTAATGTAAATAAGAGAGAAACATATTTATCATTGATATGTAGTCTCTTTAAAGATCGCTTTAAGTTAAGAAACGAACGGTTATTAAAGAAAGAACACTGTTTTATAAATCTAGAACCATCTAGCTTTCACCAACTTTATTAGAAGAATGAAGATTAAAAGAATACACAGCAAATTATTTTGTTTTAATTCTTAAACACAATGAATGGTCTTCGGGATCTATAAAATCATTTGTATCATTCGTCTTTATTTTATATTAAAGTTTCAAAATATTTATTTCCACCTAAAATGTATTTGTACAATTTGCGTAATTGATTTCATGGAAACATCCCAACGTATTTGTATCTTATGTAAATGATTCGATTTGAGCAACCTCATCACTGCGTAAATATAAATAATAACGATAATTAAAGCAGGTCAAAGGAACACAAAATAATTCCTCCTGAATTTTGACAGTGTGTTCTTGAATGACATTCATCGAGTTCATTTCCATTACAATGACAGTTTACAAGACACAAACCACTCTTTATCCAGCATTTTTCACGCTGTAAATATCATAACTAGGGAGGATTTTGAAACTAAAGATTTAGTTAGTCAGCAAATAATAAATATCAAAGTATACGAAATGTGCAAAATACTCCCAAATGTGCAATCAAAAAATTAGAATTCTCAGTCACCTAAATACAAATTCTTATAATTTTTATAATTCAAAGAATGCAAACTATACTCAGGTCCCGAGGTCAACATTGGAAGTTATTCTGTGTAGTGAGTACTTGAGCAGTCCCTCGCATAAAGTAAGCATGACAGTAATTGGGTTTTTTTTCTCTCAAGTACCATAATGACTCTGATCTGCACTAAGTTTAAAAACAGATGTGCATGCTTTAATGAATAAAATGTAAGAAATTTGTCATCATTTTCGGTTTTAACGTGCAAAATATACATAAATATATAAACAGAACTTTTTCATAGTGTCGTTATGGTTTATCGGCATTCTTTATCCTCGACGTCGTCCCTGGGAAATAAATGTAGACAATAAGCAACATCACTGGACAGGTTGCTCAAAAATAGGCCATTGTTTTAGTTGTATGGTTGTTATTCACTGAAAGGAAGTTGTCGGGTTCTGTTGTGTTTATTCTGCACTCCTTTCTTGTTTTCATATTGTCGGGTTCGATTGTGTTTATTCTGCGCGTCTTTCTTGGGAAGATGGGAAGATAGATCGATTATTTTAGAAATAGTTTATCATTTACTACCACTATAGGAACTGATGTGCATCTTCTCATTTACCTCAGATACTCGTGTATTTTTTAATTAAAGAATAACTATTTGTAAAGTGGTGTGTAAATGAGGTAGTAATTTTATTTGATAGGATCGTACCTTGAAAATTTAAGAGAAACACTTTAATATTCATTTATTGTTCTCAACAATAGGTGTTGCAAAGCAAACAGAACTCCCACATTTTATGAGATAATCCCTATAAAAATAAAAAGATACGTGACTTACTGTCTGCTTGCAAACTGTGCTACATCATTCCTCAGTTTTTCTACGGAACATAATTGTAATGGTGTCTTTCCATTGTCGTTTTGGCAGACCACACTACCACCTTTTGAAATTAGGTAACAAGCCAGGTTTGTACGATCTCTGATTTCCTGTTCTGATGTAATCTGTATGCCGAGACGCTTTTCAAACTAAAGGTATAAAATACTATCTATCACATGAACAGAAACGAATTGACCATGCTTTTTACTGTCTATTTAGAATTATTTAGAATTAATCATTTTTACTTCGTAACAATGTTGAGTTGAATAAATAATTGAAATTGTTCGAACGTCCCGTTCTAAATGATTTCAAATAAGTACACAACGAAGATACAAATAAAGACAATTTTTACAACTTACGATACCAAGCAATGAAGCCGAGTTCAATTATCAAGACTAGGGAATTTCATGGCGTACCGTTTGTTAGCAGAACCATGAATACAACTTTAATATTATACATTACAGAAGTCTTAAAATGTGCTCATGGATATCGGTTGAGATAATAACATTCTAAGGGAACTATTCTACTGAGATGTTGGAAATATCAACCATTTTTCTAAATAACGTCCACGGATAAAAGAACCCATCACCTTTATATCGAAAATAAAAATATTGTCAGTTTATGCTATCAATGATGATGGGAGAAGTAAAAAGTTCAAAGAAAATCACAATGGTGCACATTATGATTCTCGGTTCAAGAAATATTCGTTCTTACCTCATTTGTGTAGAATGATGTCATGATTCTTTGAGAATGACTTTAGCATCGTACATAACTTAGAAACAAATTATCCTTGTACCACTCACAAACACATGGCATAATGTAACAAATCAAATAATTTAAACATACGTTTTTTAAAAGACTTAAAAAGGAGATTTTTAAGTGGTGTTCAAACATGATCTAAAATATATCCGTTAAATCATATGTGAGCAAACAAGTTTTCCATGAAATTTGTTTATTATTTTCCAGCCTTTTTTAAATTTACTTCATGTTAAAGCATAGTTTGTAATATATATTCTTCATGTGATTGTATCGGAGCGCCTGGAGTGGTCTAAGGCATTCTCCTTTACCGGTCACAAACACATCTCACCTATCTCCAAGTGAGATAGAGTCTTAGCGTGACCAACTTGTATATCTTGGAAACCATGCCAATACCTTCCAATTATTCCGTGGTTCCCGGTGCATTATCGGGTTCTTCCTCCACCAGATATACTGGTCGCTATGTATAGCCTATCACGTGCTGAAAATTGGCTATAAACAGCACAAAACCAACGATATTTTGAGGCTTTTGAAAGCAAACATACGCATATAAAATTCACGTTGGCTGGATAATATACGATGTATGAAATCACTGAAATAATTGCATTAAATAGCGTCATAATGTCCTAGCGTCATAATTCTGCTAAAAAGGCCGTACATCCACACTGGCATCAAAGCAAACAATAGAAAAGACAATTCTGCATTTTTGAAAAAGAATGGCAAAATTAAGAGGCGGTCGGCCTGTATTAGGTGATGTAATACTACAATGCCGGATATTACCAAATCCCCACCACCAATACCGTCCCGACTTCCTGCCATGCAGAGGTGAAGTGGTGTGTCCTTGTCCTTATCCTCGCTGTCTATAGCGGCGCCTGATGAAGTAAATGTAAACATTTCTTTCCGATTAATATATAGAGTATCTTACACATGAAAATGTAGTTTTATATTCCGTAATCTAATGGAAATAAAGAGACATGAATATTAAATAAAGTATAAGATAATTTTAATATGGAAATACAGCTTATATTTAAACCTATAGTAACTTTTAGAAACTAGATATACACATGCAAAGATAAAAAAATTTGTATAACTTTTCGTTCAAGTCACAATATATTTTTAGGAAGAATACAGGTTTATTACAGTACCATTATCAAATAGAGATTGGATTGTAAGATTTATTATTGTGCTTCATAAAATAGAGATGAGATTGTTAGGTTTACTACAGTATCCTCATAAAATAGAGATAGGTTTGTAATGTGTATTACAGTACCCTCATAAAACAGAGATAGGTTTGTAATCGGTATTACTTTGCTTTCATAAAAAAGAGATAGGTTTGTAATGTGTATGACAATGATCTCATAAAATAAAGCCATCATGGCAAGATGAAATACAGTGCTCTCATATACTGTACTTGATGGTAAAGCTCAGTACAGTGCTCTCACTTGATACATAATGGCAAGGTGAAATACAATGCTCTCATATACTATACTTGAATGGTAAAGTTCTGTACATTGCTCTCATTTACTACATACATGATGGAAAAGAGCAGTACAGTATCCACATGTAATGCAGATACAACGGTAAGGTGCGGCATAGTTCTTTCATTTGCTAGACATAGTGGAAAAGTACAGTATTGTGCTTTCGTATAACAGACATAATAATAATGTGTAGTGCAATGTCTCCAATGTAACAAAGACATGATAGAAAGGTGCAGTACAGATTCCACACGCAATGCAGATATAATTGTAAGGTGCCACACAGTTCTCTCATGTACTAGACATAGTGGAAATGTATAATACAATGCTGTCGTATAACTCAGACATGATACTAAGATGTAGTGCAATGTCCCCAATGTAATCCAGACATGATAGAAAAGTGCAGTACAGTGTCTACATGTAATACAGATACAATGGTATGGTGCCTCACAGTTCTCTCATGTACTAGACATGGTGGAAACACAGTACAGTACTCTCAGATAACACAGATATGATGGTAAGGTGTAGTGCAGTTTTCCCAATGTAATACTGTACCCCTGTGCACTATTTATGACTTGTACAATCAAAAATCTCTGTGAAAGTAATCTGTATAGTGTACACCAAAGGCAGGACTTACAGCAGCTGAGGTTTTCAATACTTTCACCATTTTATCAATAGTGTCTTTTCCTCACAAATGTGCAATTTGGTTTTGGTAATCTTTTAAACAAATTCCTCAAATAAATTTAAGAGGAACCACACTTGACCAGTGACGCAGTCGTGCACACAATGGTACTGGTTCGATTCCTTCCCAAACCAAGATGGGTCGACTCATGTCTGTGTTTGTGGGTACGACACTTTATTGCAATTTTTATGGCACATCTAACCTTTCATCTGTTTATATATTGTGCATTAATAACCAATTATTTAACAAATTGAAAAAATGTAAATGTAAGCGCCTGACGGAGTGTTGAGTAGACTTACAAATGTATATTTAAAAAGACATGCAAGCGCATTAAGGAATTGAATATTCTGATCTAAGTAAGAGGTAACAATGCGTGTACAACGAGATGTGTGCAAAATTATGCACATCAGGTGAATAATGTCTGACAGCTATATACTATATTAAATTTGTATGGGTGATTTTAATATTGGTGTTCCTTCTTCATGTGAAAGTATGCATTAAAAAACTTTAGATATAGTGATTGTTTCCGAATGCCTTTCTTAAAAACGTCTCTGAAACAAACGTAATTTAATACCTCCTGTTAAATGTTCGGTATGTACATATATGCATTCAGTTTCCATTATCTACTTACTTACCATTTTCCACCAATAGTTTCCCCATATCTAAAAAGCCTTGATGACACGCAAGATGAAGGGGTGTCAATTTTCCACCGTTCACGTGATTTATAGAAGCATTTGTCTGAAAAGAAAACGACGAAATACTTGTAGAATATAAGTATGGAAAATTGATCAAACTCTATAACATTTTATATTATTCAGCATATATATATATATATATATATATATATATATATATATATATATATATATATATATATATATATATATATATATAATGCCAATAACTAACCTAGACCTCCCTAGTAAAAAATCTGGCCTATGTGGCGATAAATGGTACAAAGCCTGTTAACATATGATAGAGACCAGGACATCAAGCACAGTAACTAGATAAATACTGCATATACACGGTCTAAACAAATCGAGCAAAACAGAGAATATAATTTAACTCATTTTGTATAAGATCTAAAGGCTTCAGTATGTCGGAGACAGTGAAAAGCTACACAAAAGGATTAATCTTCATAGATCTCATTGGATGACAAAGAATCTGCGAAGAAGCCCAGTCGCATAATAATTCCCCTTTTTATGTCTGCTTCTCACCGACAATATATATATATATATATATATATATATATATATATATATATATATATATATATATATATATATATATGAAAACAGTTCTTTTGTCCACTATGACTGTTTTTTCTCTGGTGCAGCTCTATTCTATTATCTGTATAAAAGCATCTAATATCGTTTACAAGGAAGAGCTCATAATTGTCCCTACAAGACCATGCTGAAATCGTTTAAAACCATTATTTGACTTACTTACCTATCTTTAGATCCTAAACATACCAGCAGTCAGGTCAATTAATGGTTGCCAATAATAAATTTGCTGATGGAAGTGAATTTCTGAAAATCCATCAAAGTCATTTATAAAACAAAACTGAAATCATTAAAACAAGTAGCGATGTTTGAAGTTCTTCCACCACTCTCTAAAATATTAATTTTTATGTTCATTTCTCTATGCATCAAGGATTCTCTAAATCTATACTTTCATTTCGTTTAAATGGTAAAGGCCTATCAAGTGCAAAGCGTAAAAAGATAATAAAAGAACATTAAGAAAGCATAATATTGCTTTTCTAGTTTCTTTAATTACTACCTTAATGAGCGCCTTAGCTGCCGCAATGTTGTTGTTCAGTGCTGCTAAATGGAGAGGGGCATATCCGTCCTTCTTCTGGATATCTTTCAGGTTGGGGTATTTGTTCAGTATTAAACTGAGCGATCTGAGGGATAAAAAAAAATGGTATTGTAAAAAGATGTATTTCCGCAATTCATGTGCACTACTTTGTCATATATAACATAAAAATTCAATACCTTACAATTATTAATATTAAATTTTACTAATATTTATCGTTAATACAAAATTATGTTTGTATTTTATATTATCTTTTATGAATCAATATGCATTGCAGAAACTCTAAAATATGACAGAAAAAGAGCAGTAGTCCTAAAAATTAAATTTGAATTGGTGTGACTGAATATTGTAAAATGTTCCAGATGATGGTTTACATAGGCAAACATGAGAGTGAAAAATGTCGTCGCAACTTCTTTTCTTATCTACATTCATGTACATACATGTACATCTACATCTGTGGATAGAAGTTATTCGTTTTACAAGAAACTAATTAAAAATAGTAATTTTTTATCTTAGATAAGGTACGTTTAGTTAAAAAACGATTTACATAACTTGTAGAAATGTGGAAGGAATGCACTAATAATAACAATGGTATTCAATTATGAATAAAACTATACCACAGCAAGCTTTTTCAGAGGCAAAACTAAATTAGCGTCATGCAAGTTTAAAACAAGAGTCATCCGTAAAACCAACTGGACACAATAGCATAACTTACATAACGTCATTCTTGATGGCTGCCAGGTGGATTGGACAATGTCCCTTGTTGTTGGCAATTGATGGATTGATCTGTGGATTAGTTATAAGAATCGAGACTCCAGAGTTGTTTTCAGCGGTGATGGCATCGTGCAGTGGTGTATCACCCGACACGTCCTGTCCACACGTTAAGGTAAACATAAATATCTGATATTGGCAAAATTAAAAACCTCAGAAATATTACACAGTAGCATTTGGATAATAGGTTTATAAGCATTCTTATATTTTAATTAAGAATACAACTTTTACACATAAGGTAACGAAGTATTTTTAAGTAAGGATTGGTCATTAAGTCAGGGTTAATTATTAACATTTCAGCCTATTGTTAAGTATTTTCACTCTCATGTTTGCCTATGTAAACAATGCAATCTACTGGGATTAGGAACCAAATAATATGTTTCTGCAGTATTTTGGACACTTTTAAATTCGAAAGGTTCTTGAAATTTTCAGGGTTTGGCCGATCTGAAATTTCTTTTTCAGTACTGCAGCTTAGAAATAAACACAATAGTGCATGATGGATACATATTACACAGTTTGAATCTTATAGGTTGTCTTCAGTTTCTACAGTTCCAGAAAATAATTTGCAAACCAAAACAAGGAAACATCAACTTTACAGATTAATAAAACAACCGCATTAATATGTACATTTTCAAGTAAAGTCTTTTTCTTTTTGTGCACTTTCGTGGAAGTTTACAAAGCGGTTTCATTACTGCCAACCGGAAACTCTCGGATATCAGTAAACAAAAACTTATACGAGTACCACAATGAAACTCCCTTGCATTGCGGTGATACCTTGGCATTTGGATCGCACTTTCTCTGAAGTATTTCTTTCAGCGCTGCATTTGTACAATTTATAGCTGCTGCATGCACGGCCGTTCTGCAATCTGCGTTTACCACAGATATGTTTGCTCCTGACCTAATCAGAAGCAGTGCAATCTCTTCCTCTTTCCTGTTAGCAGGAAACAATTTGCGTTTAAAAATTGTATTACGTCTGGTCATGCTTAATTATAGAATAAAAATAGATTAAAATGCTCATAATTAAGGAAACAATTTATATTTGGTATCATGAATTTTTACATGATACCTGTAACTGCATTTAACAGTTTCAATATATTGCAGATAAAACGAATGTTTCTTTGAGATATAAAGATTATCCAAATCAAACATGGATAGTATTTATTAACTATAATTCTATTTGACCTCTTACGAATGAGATAAAAACAAATTACATATAATATATTAGTGACGTACCCCATAAGAGCTGCCATTAGCGCTGTGTTTCGCTTAGCATCCCTAATCTCTTTATCTGCATTTGCCTTCAGAAGCATGTCTACAATATCTTTGTGTCCCTCGTGGCTGGCAATAATCAGAGCTGTAATCCCTCTGAACTTTTGGTTTACCTGTAACGATAAATTTAACTAACCATGTTGTTTCTGATATGATGACCTTAAATCTGATGATTCCAGCAGTATGTGTTTCCTTATTGCATATAACATACATCATGATTTGCCATTCCGTTCTAACAGGCTGCATTCTGTTAATCAAATATGTGTACAGATTATGCTAAACACTTTGACATGCAACGGCATACATGAGAACATACGTTATTTTCCTTTCATGTCAAAACTATGCTCATCAGATAGGTGAAAAGTATCAGAATAACATGTAGTTCATATGCGTATACAAAAACGTAACCAATATGAGGAGGCATTTACGTAAGCGATCTTGCTTTTCAGATATTTTACAATATCTTAGTCAGACATATCTCACGTATGTAATGTTATGCCATATTTTACGCGTGTCGAAATATCCATGTGTTACGTTTTCATAAAGTACGTTTTTTAGATATAAATATGTGTTGCATATGTGGAAACCTTGGTAGTAATATTTGCTTTTGGTTCTTAAGCATTCATTGAACGTAAGCATCTTGTTATCGTTCAGATGTAAAAGCCTGCAAGTCAGACGTAAATGGAATTTCAGGCCCCAATGAAGGTTACATGTTTGTTATTTATTTCATACTGTTCTGTTAAAGTTATTACATCAAATTGGTGAAGAGGGACACTTTAGCGTGAAATCCCAATCAAAAAAGTCGTGGGACACTTTGGCGTCAAGGGAAATTTAACATAGGGAATATTCGGCCTGTATACGGAGAAATGATAGTTGGGCCTGAATAGGGACAACAGGAATGATGAGGGGCAATGGGAATTACCATTACAAGACCCACCCCTGGAAAATATACGGACAGGGAAGAATTTAACCTGGAAAATATTGGGGATGTTTACGGATGGGGGGAAAAAAACGGGTAGCGGTCGGCGGGTAAGTTCAGCTAGTTCAGCGGTGAAACTATACGAATAATAACGCTTGGCGGGGCGGGACAAACAACTGGGTATAACGCTTGGCGGGAGCGAACTTTGCGTGGAAATGACCAACAAACACAAACATCGCCTGGCGGGGCGGAACATATCACTGGATAGACATAAACAAACAAATGCACAAATAATTAAAGGAACTCATCTCTTACAATAACTGACATATTATCTATTATCGACAAAGAAGAGAAGAAAACAACCCTTGTCTACTATCCACACAGAAGGGAATAATATAACCCATTGTCTACTATCCACACAGAAGTGAAGAAAATTACCCAATATATAATTCCCACACAGAAGAATATAAAAGAATCTCAAAGTCTACTATCCTCGCAAAAGGAATGAAAAACCTATTAAATAATGTCCACATAGTGTAGAGACAAGGCTTTTTGTGAAGTTAAAAACAAACACGTACACTTAACGTACATGCGCAGACAAACACAAACGTACGCGCACGCACACAAGCATAGTACACACACAGAAACGTACTAGCACGCATAAAAACACAGATATACACACCAACAAACGTACGAGCACGCATAAAAACAAATATACAAGGAACAAACGTACGAGCACGTATACAAATACACACACAAAACAGGTACGAGCTCGCAAACAAACACACAAATATATGCACACCAACAAACGTACGAGCTGGCATACAAACACACAAATACAAACACCAACGTACGAGCTAGCTTACAAATACACAAATATAAATAAACACACCAACAAACGTACGAGCTCGCATACAAATATACAAATACAAACACCAACAAGCGTACGCGTACGCATAAAAATAAAAATATACACACAAACAAACGTACGAGTAAGCATACAAACGCGCAAATATACACACACCAGCAAACGTACGCGCACGCAAACACACAATGCTAAAGCCAACAAACGTACGATCTCGCATACAATTACACAAATATACACACACTAAACAAATGTACGAGCTCGCATAAAAAACAAATACGCATACCAACAAACGTACGACTACGCAAAAATACACACAGACACAAACAAACGTACGCGCACGCATACAAACAAATACACAACAAACGTACGCGCAATCATGCAAAGACAAATTCACAAACATAAAGAAACTTACGCGCGCTCATAAAAACACACACCAACAAACGCACGAGCACGCATACAAACAAGCATACAAAAACACACAAACAAACGTACGCGCGCTCATACAAACACACATATACACAAATATATGGACGAGAACGCACACATACACACAAATACAAACACATCAACGAACGTACGCTTACGCATAAAAGCACAGATATACACACCAACAAACGTACAAGCACTCACACAAACACAAATATACACACCAACAAATGTATGCGCATACATGAACACACATAAATACACATTCACACACAATAATATATTTTGATTGACTCCCAGTTATCGCAGCAGTCAAGTGGTGAACGTTGGAGTCTTGTAAGTAGTCTTGCTGTCTATAAAGGATTAATATTTTAGAGTGACCACCTACATTCCTCACAAGATTTTACGTTTAGACACATACCAAATTTTCAGTCGGCCTTTGGGAAAAGTGTATCAGATCATGTACCACAAGCCACTTCACTTTACATTACGGACACATCGATATTAGTCAGCATATAAAAAAGGAAAACGCCCAGGACCGATAGTTCATTGTGACGACCAGAATGTCATTGATATGGAAATTCCCGAAAGGCCATTCCGGGAGGGTTACTGTGTGACTGTGCCAAGTGATGTATAGACTCTAAGAACATTACACACTGTCCCTTACACACCAAAAAATATTGAGCAGTGACTTTTGTGTGTTTGTATTTTATCGATAAACTTCACTCTTTGGCTTTGATGTATTTTTTTGTATTTCGTGTTGTTCTATTTAATAAATAAAGTGTCCTCAAAAAATGTCTTCCTGAGAAAAGTGATATTCCCTGCACTATGGCTACCTCTGCTGTTTTTATTCCCTCTTTATCCACTTTCAAAGGCATCGACGAAAACTTAGCTCGTGCAAGCTGGGATGCCTTATATCTTCCACTTCCCTTTGACATGTTAATTGCTGGACCCAGTGGTTCAGGTAAATCCGAATTTGTCAAACGTTTGATCGAACACAAACATTATTTGATCGATCGTCCAACTGAACGTACCGTGTGGTGTTACAACGAGTGGCAATCAGCGTAAAGCCTCCAGCGAAAACATTAAGGCGATTCCATCGTGTTTGAGGAAGGCATTCCTGAAGAAGACGACGGGATGTTGTCTGACACCAGTCAAACACAACTGGTTATCTTCGACGACATGTTAGGAGAAGACGAAGAATAAATTAAGCTGGTTTATGTGCAAAGGGCATCATCGTAATGCCAGTGTCATTTACATTACCCAAAATTTGTTCCAACAAAGTAAAGCCAAACGCACCATCAATCTCAATGCTCATTACGTGGTCTTGCCTAAAAGCCCTTGAGATAAATCGTAAGTGCAAGTCTTAGCCAAACAGTTAAAAATGTATTGGAAAACACGTGCGTACAACCATACCACTCAAACCTCACACGCCTATTTACTCATGGATTTAAAACCCACCACGTCCGAATATTTGCGATTTTATACCCATCTGTTTTAACACTGGCGCAGAAATGGAGGGTCTGTCGTGTACACTTCCCCGTCGTCGACTTAACAACAGGTAAAAACATCTATAAAAACCTCGGACACTTTTGGTCCGTCTCACACTTCGTCAACATAACTCCCTTAAGTCTCATCTTCTCGTCAAATTGATTCCTGCCTTTTGCGCCATCAGACGCGAAATAATTCCACAAATACGTTCTCGTGTTTAGAAACCAGTCTCAAAGAAGTCTCAGGATGGTTTACGGTGACAGCATGTCAATTACTGCAAAGCAAATTTCACAATCCACATTAAACCAAATCATTTTTTACAGAAATAAAGTATCCTTGACATAACTGGCAGATCTTCGCATCGACACTCAAACCAAAAACCACATCATTTTGAAACCTGGAGGTAGCGTTACTCTAAGAGGTATCATCATTCGTTCCCTCTTAAAAATTGAATCCCAATGGCCCCAAAGTCCTCCCTAAGAAAACATTAACTCCCCAACAAACACAGAAGACAAAGATAAGTGGTGTCATGACCAGGTCACAGCTTCAGAAAAAGAAAAGTCTCCGGGAAAAACAATCCCGCAGAAAATACCCCAGAAAACAGTTTATATTTGCAAGAGAAGAGTTTCGGACAGGGTGCAACCTTACCTTCCCAAACCATGGCCTGCAGCGACGGTGAACTCGTCTCCAATAGACTCAGGTTCTTCCACTTCTCCGCTGTTGGTGATGTCAGCCAATCCCAATTTTATATCAGTTCTTCCTAATTTGATGAAACAATGGAAACCCGTGTCCAATATCTTCTCTTCAAGCAGCGACAGCGTCCTCCTCCTCTTCTTCTTTAGCCGCATTATCAGCTGCTTACAAAATACACAAGAGAAACCGGGCATGTTACAGGGTTTACTGGATTTATCCAAGCAAGAACTGTCCCGATTTAATCCATTGCGAACCCCTCCACGACGCGTGATGCCTGTCATCAAGTTCATACGACGTAAAAACAATCAGTGCCGACGCATTTAAGTATAAAGAAAAGACCTCAAACAAACGATGTGATCAGTGTTTTAGTGCTCTTTGACACCAATAGCTGTCCCCCTCAGAAGTCATCCTTCTTCTACCCCCAAAAGACAGAAAAGGAAATAATGTCTTCTCGTTAATCAAACATTGGGACGTGTTTTCCGTCCTGTCCAGATCTCCTCCACCCAAGCGCAAACAAATGCTTCCAACCGCCTCCAGAGACGTTGTTCAACCCTTGTGTGAATGTTATTTGAGTGTTTTGAAAGGGACCATACCTTTATCTCCACATCAGAAATAATGCTTAGCCAAACATTGATACGTTCTTTGCCAAATGGTCAAAAAGAAAATACCCATCCGTCAAACATAAAAACATGTTGATACAACGCAAAGGAAATTTCCCCCTGTTGTTAGGACGCTTGCTGTAAAGGTATTGGGAACAATAGTGGACGGAAGCATTGGAGCAAGATGAAAAAGGAGCAAGAAGATAAAAGGGGTCTCTGGAGTCAAAAGATCTAGACGTGACTTTGATCTCTGATGGAAGGACGAAAACTGTTTTTTTACCTCACAAAGGATTGATGGAATTACATTGTTTGCAAAAACAACGGACCCCGCATTTACCTCCTAATCCTCATTTGAAAGAAATGTCCCAGTTACAACACGAATTTCAATCGATGGATTGCAGTGATTTGTCAGAAACGGAAAAATCGCAACGGTACAGTCCAATGCTTCAACGACTTCAACTTTTTCACCAGAAAACTATAGACTAAACAATTCTGCCAACTCTAAAAGTTTTTAAAAATCAAAGTCCATCACCCCCATCACCACCTCTAGCCCCAGTGACCTATACAGACGCAGCCCTACAGATGCCTGAGGAAGACGAGACACAATAAGTCTTTCAAACAACGTCAGAGGCTCCCATCCCTAGTAACATTACAGCGTCCTTGTCGAACCCTACACCTACGCACCAACGAAAAGAACTCAAAACTTGGATTAAAAAGATGATGTCAACTTCTTCGGCAAAAGTCAAAACGAAAGAAGTGAAAACAGAAGTGATAAAAGGAAAAGAAGGCCAAAGCCATCCCATTACCTCCACCACTACCCTCGACTTCTACTCCTGTGGCATGGCACATCGGACACGTAAAGCTGTTTCCAAACTACCCCATCGTCCCATCTGGAGTAGCATCAGTGAAGAGTGGGTAACCTGTTAAAAATGGAGATGTTAACCAGCATTTACTACTATCCATCCCATCCCACAGTTTATGGAGGAGTTCAGAAATTGTATCTTGCTGCCAAATCCCAACTGAAAAGCGTCCGTTTACCAAGTGCAACCATGGTTATACGAACATCACATGTACACCTCACATAAACCCATTCGACGAAACTTTATCCAGAAGTCGCACCCAAGAAGATAGAATCGAATTATCAATGGCAAGACGATTTAGCCGATATCTCTCATTTGGCCACCTATAATCATGGCTACAAATATTTGTTTTGCGTCATCAACGTATTTTTGAATTTTGCTTGGGTCGTGCCATTAACTTCCAAATCGAGCACTGAGTTAGTTCCCTGGAAACAACGCTAGTATAATGTTATATCGTTATACAACATGGACATGTGCATGAAATGTTCAACAAAACCACCTTACCAGTGAGGGTTGCTGTTTAATTATCTTCTGAACTAGTAAAGCATCTCCCCTGGAAGCCGCGCTAATAAGTTGATCTGGAGTTGCTGCAAAAACCCCTCGCTGATCTGGAAAAAGTATATGTGCCCCCAGCCTTGTGAATACATCTGCATCTTCAGTATTTTCTTCTGAATCATCTTGTTTCTTATTCTCAACTAAAAATATTATACAAATGCTTGAAAAGACCGATATTTAAGAAACCTGCTTTTTTTATAAATTTTACGTTTAGAATGATGCGAGAGAGTAGAAATCATAAATGTCAAATGCGCCACAAATATCGCAAAAGAAGAGAAATTCATAGAAACCAGACCAGATAAATTAATCGTATCAAATGGTATAAAATATAACGTCTAAAAATATTTTCAAGTTATCTAATTGATATGAGATTCTCTACGTTAACAATCCATGCCAATTATTAACATGTTGATCTACAGGATCGATCCTTTATTGAATGGTTTCAAAATCTGCATATTGTGGTAAGATACCAACAATGCATATTGTGCTTATTTCCTTTGCGATGATCTCAATGAATTTATCAAGAAGAAAAACTCGACAATGATGTTTCACACTCTACTGGTTATTCTGAATAATTCATCATTTTCATCGATTACATGAATATCCCATCCTATTCAGCATATAATGGACCAGCAAGTTCGATTAAACTTTAACCATTTCATGCACTTGTTTCTGTACAAGACATTAGTTTTCCCTGTAGCCTTTTAACGCCCGTTAGACCAAACCTCAGACCTAACTTCAAAAGGATGAAAATGTTAAATATCGTGCAATTGTAGTTACAGTGAAAATATAACAATTGAAGCTACTGGATATTTTGTCTATATTTCCTCTACTAGCATGCTTGACTTGATTGTAGATGTACTCAGTGTAGCTGTGGGAGGAGAGCTTGCATTTCATGCAACAAAATTAAGATAACAAGATCATAAATATTGATCAAGGATAAACTGAACGACCGTCAATCAAACTTTACTACGAATACTGAATGCACTGATCCAACAAATTCATATTTTAGTAATTATTCTGTTCCGCTTACCTTCAGGATGCAAAAGTTTGTAAAAAGATGCCTATAGTCTTCTTTATGACAAACTAACTATCCTTTCAGGGCTTTGATACAGTACTTAACGTTACTAAATGTACCTGTAGATGATGCGAGATCATCATCAGAAAATGCATTGCCCGATGATTCACCAATGTTGTGCTTGTTGCCGGGCGCAGGAATACAGCATGCAGGATTGAAGACAAACACTAGACTTCCCATTGCAACAGCCATGTCCCCGTCTGAATCAATTTTCACAATTTTGCCACATTTTCCAAGAGCCTAAAATCATATATATATATATATATATATATATATATATATATATATATATATATATATATATATATATATTTATCTTGGCACGATCGTCCTACGGTATCATATCAAAGACCTGAGAAAGTGGACACTTGAAATTTAAATAGCTTCGAGTACCCTGCCAGCAATGCTGACTCTGTCTAGCTGTATAAAAGACTCATTGTATAAGGTATAAAAATTTTAATAAAATATCAATGTATTCAACTAATTCATCGACAATTTCTCATCCGCAATTTCTTTCGACAAATACAAACAAAATAACATATTCAGAGCTGTCAATTGATATCCTCATATAAAATTAAAGGCTTATGAGTAGTTCTCTTCGGTGTTGATTATAGTACTCATCTGTTCACCTCTCGCTTCTCTCCTTTAGTGCTTTTATTACCCTGGACTCCAAGCTCACCTTGTCACCTTGCACTTCCGGAACTCTCTTACACTCTTTTTTCCCGAATATATATATAATTGTTGTTGTTGTTGTTGTTGCTAGGTATGGCGGGCGTTACAGTCACTCTTGAAGGAATTTTGTTTCATTCCCTTCATCCCTCTAGACAGATTTAAGACCAATACGTTCTCTTAATAAATTCAGAAAATAAATAAGGTCACTGGAGTTTTAGATGGCACGAAAGCTTTTGGTTTACCTTGCCATTATTTTGAATGGATGTTTCTAATATTAGAATATAATATACTAATTAACTTAAACTGTTCCTAACGGACCCATGTGAATAGACCACGCCAGCAATCTATGATGGGACAGAAGAAAAACGAAGACAAACGACAATTAGCAATATTAACATTTTGACAATTTTAGGTCATTAATAGTAATACGTTTCAGAAACATTCACAAAAGTTGGGACTAATATTTATATTGCTTTATTGCGGGTGATAAAAAAAGTTATATCACATCATTACAAAGATAAATATTAGAAGTTTGCAACCCTGTATACTGTGTCTAATATACGTTTATATCAATGTCAGCTTCTGTTGAGATCTGGATAGAATTCTATTTAAACCGGAAGAGAATATTTTTGCAATACTGATCTTTAATATCTTGTAAAAAAAATCAAGTACATTCACTCACCGCTTTCAAGTCAGCAGACAAACCCCCATGTATTTTCTGCATGGCCTTGACCTTTTCTTCATCATGCACAATCTGCACTATGTCACCGACTTGAAGTGTTGGAACCTGATAAGAATAAGTCAGACATCGTCCATAATTTAAATAATGATATGTTTTAAGATCACGTAGGCGTTCTTCCGACCTTTGTTTGGTCTCATGAAATAAGAAAGTGTGGGTAATGTCCTCCGCTTTATTTCTATTAAACTTTTAATGTTCTTTTATGTAGTAACTGAACTAATTATTTTATCTTATTGTTTGTAGGACGGTGATATGTATTTGCTAGAAGTGTGGATAGATTTAACCAATGGCCATGTAATTTATAGGAGAAGCTTTAACGTTTTACATTAATCTGAGGTAGATCATAATGATGATATCAAATGTTTGTATCTGATTATATTCTGTTGCTTAGTGACATTATGTTTCTATACAATCCTGAATTGGTAATCCGGAGAGTGTATTAAAGCTGTGGAATGAACATGTGATAATGAGCCACATAATTTATACACAACATACATACAATGACACTAAATGCTATAATCATATCAAGATTGTTTTTATATAGTGAGACAATAATATTAACGTTATAACTTCTAAGTTATAATGTTATGCGTTTCTGTGCATTGTGCTTAACTTTTATTCATGATTGTAGGTTGTAGTTTAAACTACTGTTGTTTGGGGCAAACACTAACTTCTATCCATACTTGTTGATTGAACTTCAAGATAATGGTAATCTGTAAACATGTTGACATGACATTATGACCTTAGAATGTTCTGGAAGCAAACTTATGAGCCAATTCCTAGTCATCTTATTTTGTCTTAGATGTTTATATAAGATTGTGGTCAGCCAAATTATTCGTGCATATCGTAAGATAAACCTCTGAAATCATTTTTGGTTGAGTTTAGATACAATTTGAGGAATTATTTATTTTGAACTTTATTCATTGGAATTACAAAGTGCTCTTTGATATTTTGGACAAAAACACTACTTTGGGATTATTGTGAATTCATTTAAAGACATTGTGGATTACAGTATCGTAATACAGCGAGACTGTGCACATCAAAATATATTCAAGCCTATTGGAACATCACCACATTCAATATTGGAATTCATTCCAAACACTATAAAATTTTAGGATAGTTTGGGAATTAAATAACAATATTGTAAGTTGCTCTTTAATTTAAACTCTGATAACTTAGAGAAATAAATTTATTTGTTGCTTTTACTTAACCTGTTATTTTCGTTTTTTTTATGTTACTTAGGTTAAGATCATACCTTCGCATTTAATTGCTTTCCACGAGCATTACACGCTTAATTAATTTGTATCAAAAGTTTAAAACTATAACCAACTGCTATCAAATTCTTCCTATATTTAATCCATATAAACAACATATTTTCCAACAATCAGTTGGAATTTAGCAATTATTAATTGAATACGTATTGAAGTTTTTGTAAAACAAAAATTGAAATTTGAAAAGGTATTATTTTGCTTAAAAATTCAATGTCTTTATCACTTCATCAGCCCTGACACCGTCTTTCACTCCAACGATATTATTTCTTTTAGTGAAATCAGAATAGTTTGTACGCGTACAATTACTCTGACATGTACTCCTAATTCAATGTAAAAGGAAGAAAGTTCATTGCTGATGAAAACTGTCAACACAAACATCGTACTACTAATATACGCAGTATTTTTGCCAAAATTCATGTTATATATTTTATAGTTTGCGTGGAAGTAAGAAAAGAATTGCTTGCAATCCTCCTCCTGTAAATTAAAATAAAAGACAAACTTCCAAATTTCCTCTAGATGATGTTTTATATGAAATTGATGTCATTTTAAAAGAAATATTTCCTTTAGTATTTTCACTAATAACATGCAAATTTCATTTTAGATTGGTAAAAAGTTCTTAAGAATTAATGTCATAATCAGTGTTTAACATGCTTTCAAAACATTTTAGCGATTATGACTCTAATAGTAATCCAAACTCACTAAAATTCATTCACAAAGTTATTATGATATAGTATAACTGTTTCTAACCACATTTGTACAATACAATTTAATGTGTACATATTTAATTGAAAAGGACTGAAATTTCTGACTGAAAAAGGAGCACAGTCTATTTCAAACATTAAATCTATAAAGTGTAATGAACTAAATATTTTTCCATCTTGATTCTTGTAAAAAAAATTCTTCCTATTCACGTATTCTTCAAAATATTTCTTAATTTTTGTTTTGGTCTATGTGTAGGTATTTCTCAGGAACATTCTCCAAACCAAACACGTGTATTTACCAAGATAATACAAGCTAAATAATTTCTTTTTCTTTTAAACAGTAAACTGGATATTTTTTTATTAAAAACAATTATTTTTTTAAATGTAACTACCACTAAAATGATGAGTTAGACCAAATTAAATCGTAAAGCTTTCATACCGAAAAAGACTCAATTCCGTACCGAAATAGTCAGAATTCCGTTTCCAAATTGTCTCCGTTCCATACCCAAAAAGTCTCAAATTCATACCCAAATAGTCTCCATTTCGTACCCAAATTGTCTCCATTTCGTACCCAAATGGTCTCCATTTCATACCCAAATGGTCTTCATTTCGTTTCTATTTTGTACTCAAATAGTCTCCATTTTGTACCCAAATAGCCTCCATTTCGTACCCAAATAGTCTCCATTTTATAATGAAATAGTCAGAATTCCGTTCAAAATTTGTCTCCATTCCGTACCCAAATAGTCTTCATTTCGTACCCAAATAGTCTCCAATTTGTACCCAGTCTCCATTTCGTACCCAAATAGCCTTCGTTTCGTATGCAAATAGTCTCCATTCCGTACCCAAATAGTCTCCATTTGGTACCTAGTCTCCATTTCATAATCAAATAGTCTCCATTTCATACCTAAATAGCCTTAATTTCGTACCCAAATAGTCTCCATTCCGTACCCAAATGGTCTCCATTTCGTACCCAAATAGTCTACAATTCATAAACAGTCTCCATTTCATACCCAAATAGCCTTAATTTCGTACCCAAATAGTCTCCATTTTGTACCCAAAACGTCTACATTTCATAATCAAATAGTCTCCATTTCATACCCAAATAGCCTCCATTCCGTACGCAAATAGTCTCCATGCACTTTAAACACATTTGCAAACGCATTAATAAGGAAACAATCTGGTATTCTGTGCTTTTCAGTTAAAAAAATAAACTTAATCATGTAAATGTGGCAAATGTTTTCTCCAATAAATCTGTCATTTAACACAGTCTTTTTGGTCCATACATATTTAGGAAAAACAATTATTATCAATTTTTTGGGCTGATCAAGAAGATGTAATTGTATAACTCATATTCAGAAATCAATTAGGCACAAATATTTTACGTAGATCTCCTTTGAGTGTATGTGTGTTATAAACCGATCTTTCCATGAAGATTAAACTTATGAAATTATTTCATCTTCCTTAAAATATATGAAACAGTAAACAACTTAAACTTTTTCTAAACTCATGTAGTAATGTAAACTTAATTGTAACTAATCATTTTTACTCAGGAGAAAGAAAAGTTTACAATTGTAGAATTTAACAATTATTATACGGCTTTAGTTTTGCATCAAGATATATTATATCACAAAATGATAAAGAAAAGTACCAAAACTAGAAACGTACCTTCCGAAAAGCTTGAGAATTTAATCGCTGTTCATCATTGAAGGAGTCTAGTGCAAAGTCGCCGTTAGTTTTAATTGTTTTAACTTTCCCTTGTTGGCCGATGAACTGCGGTTAAATAAAAAATCTTGATACAAGAAAAAAATAAAAACCCACAGCATAGCAAATCTGATATGGTTGTGGTTATCAATATAAAAGATCGCATGCACAAAATAAGAAACCACCGAACTTAATCATAGACACTACAACTATTTCAGTTTGCAGGAAAATGTTCATAGATTCATAATAAGGCAAATATATATATATATATATATATATATATATATATATATATATATATATATATATATATATATATATATATATGTTGTTGTTGTTGTTATTGTTTAGCGTCTTCTGTGGCTATGAAGCCTCATACGTTAGTGGCAATCCTTGCTGCAGTTGCTGAACTTGAAGGATGAGTCAGGTCTGGGTTGGAACTGCTTCCTTTTCCTCTGAGATCTTTGCTCATCAGCGAGCTGTCGTAACATTCTCTTGCTTGCTTTCAGACCAGTGAACAGAGCATGTCGCCAGCTGGACTTATCTAGGCCAAGCTCTTCCAGGGTGTTGACATGGATCCCAAAGGCTTTCATGTAGTGCTTGCAGACATCCTTGAAGCGGAGAAGTGGCCGTCCGATTGATCTTCTGTCAGAGGCAAGCTTATAGTAGAGAAGGTCTTTTGGGATCCGTCCGTCATTAGTCCGACGTACATGGCCCAGGCCTCTGATGCGACGTTGGTGAAAGATTGTAACAATGCTGGGAATTTTGGCATGTTCTAGCACCTCGTTGTTTCTCACACGATCTCTCCAGTTGATTCCGAGTATGCGTCGGAGACAACGCATGTGAAATGCACTCAGTCTTTTCTTCTGAGAGGCGTACAAGGTTCAGGTTTCACTGGCGTACAGGAGAGTGTTTAGCACACAGGCACGGTTCACGGAGATCTTAGTGTTCATTGTCAGCATGCTGTTGTTCCACACTCTCTGCGACAACCTAGATAGAGTTGTTGACGCCTTTCCAATCCGCCTGTTGAGCACGACGTCGAGTAAGAGGATGCTTGTGATGGTAGGACCAAGGTAAGTGAACTCACTGACTTATTCCAGCTTGTAGTTGTTGATGATAAAACTGGGAGGGTCCGCTTCCTGAGCCATGCAGTTTGTTTTTGTTAAGCTGATTGTCAACCCGAATTCAATGCATGCTTTAGCAAAGCTGTCCATCAGGCGTTGTATTTCAGCTTCTGTATGAGTGACTAGAGCATCCGTTTCTACAAAAAGTATGTCCCTAATGGCTGCGTTTGCTTTCATTACTTTGCTTGATCATTGCCTTTAGTCGTGCCAGCTTGAACAGTCTGCCGTCTGAACGCGTGTGCAGGTTCATCCCTTCTGTGGACGTCCCGAAGGCGTACTTAAGCAGGACAGTGAAGAAGATGCCAAGAGCGTGGGGACAAGGACACAGCCTTGTTTCACTCTGCTATGGATGTTGAATGGGTCGGACGATGAACCATCATACTGCACTGTGCCTTTCATATCGTCATGGAAGGAATGGACAGCTTTGGAGGGCATCCAATCTTCGTCAGGATTTTGAAGAGTCTGTCTCTGAAGACCATATCAAATGCTTTGGTGAGGTCTATAAAAGCCAGGAAGAGGTGTATGTCTTGTTCTCTGCACTTATCCTGCAGTTGCCGGATGTAGAAGATCATGTCGATTGTTGACCTCTCTGCGCGGAACCCGCACTGAGACTCTGGATACACTCTGTCAGCAAGCGTCTTCAGTCTGTTCAGAATGATTCTAGCGAAGACTTTATCCTCGATGTTGAGAAGTGATATGCCCCTGTAGTTGTTTCATTCACTTCTGTCGCCTTTGTTTTTTTACAGAGTTATGATGTTGTAGTCTCTCATGTCCCGAAGCACTGCTCCTTCATCCCAGCAATGGCAGAGAAGTTTGTAAAGGTGTGTGAACAGCACACTGCCGCCGAGTTTGATGACTTCTGTTGGGATGCCATCCTTCCCTGGGGCTTTACCTGTGGTCAGTTTATCTAAGGCCATCTTTATTTCTGCCGCAGTAGGTATCTCGTCCAGTTTGGTCATAAAAGGAAGGTTTTCAATGGCGCTGAGGACAACGTTGGTCCCGTGGTTCTATCTAGAATGGACATATGACTTATTACACTTGAACAGTCGTATAATTCATAAACGGATAGACCACACAGTTTCATCAAATCCTTGGGTAGGCCCACACTCTTTATCGGCCACGCACACCCTTAACGGATCCACCGCGTGTACAGATATACGTATACACATACTTTCAGACAGCACCCAGCACCCTTGTTTTGGCTACGCCTACATTCGTGGTTCCACCACATGTACAGATTAAACAGCTACAGTCAGCCCTACACAGCCCTATGGACAGGTATGCATATATGTACAGACAGCACGCCGCACTATGGTCAGCTACATTCAGCCCTAAACAGCTACAATACAACCAAACCGGTCATAATAATGGGTTCTGAATTAATTTTTAGATAAATGCTAATAAATTAAACTCTAATAGCATCTTGTAATCCAAAATTCACAACGTTTCACATCTGAAGTAGCAATGGCTTCATTACCATACATGACATTAAAATGAGAATAGGCTTCACATATTAAATAAAACATAAATTTGACACTTAACCATATGGCTGGAGAATATAATGGATAACATTCACTACTTGGCAAAATCAAATTGACCAGTGCATCAGGTTGCAATAGAATCAACCTTACATCCATAGGAGAGTAAATAATAGTCAGGGTAAAATACTCGTGCTTTTCGTGACTCTCGTCGCATGTAGATTCCGACGGAATATATGCTAGTACAGTCGCTTACTTGGAGAAGGAATTATTCACCCCAGGTAACCTTTTACGTATGGACAAAGATTATTGTTCAAAAATAAATCTAGGCAAAACCAAGTTATTTCTCGCCTTATTCTTATTCTTATATGTGTGTGTGTGTGTATAAAGAGAGAGAGAGAGAGAGAGAGAGAGAGAGAGAGAGAGAGAATGAACAGCAGTTCTTGATTTCCTCAAATTCGTGTCTTCAAACTGTATTTCCTCGCTGAGAAATTTTAATAATTTTCACTAAATCTTCAATGTTCTCTCAAACTGAAATTTGTGAATATTCTCCTTTCTGCTTTATTTCCAATAATTGATTTTGTACTGAGACCGGGTGACCGAATGGTTTAAAGCTTTTTACCTTTTCTGATCAATGCCATATTATCTCTATCAGCGTGGATTCGACTTTCGGACTCAGATAATGTGGTTATGTGAGAAAGCTTGGCAGTTGCCATCCAATGGGTCGGTAATTCTCTCCAGGTTTTCCGGGTTCTTGTTCCACAAAAAATATACCTGCCGTCATATGTAGACTATCGTGTGCTGAAAATTGCGTCAACCACAAAAACAACAATGCTGAGCAATTATCAAACATCAAGATTTTAAAAGCAATAGCTTTATATTGAAATCATTTAGCAACAACCGTGTTTCTGAAGCAAATTTTCGAATTTCGTTTCATTTGAGGTATTCAGGAATAACACTATTCAGTTTTGTGCAGTTTCAAACATAATAAAACAACTTTTCATTAAGTCTAGTAGGCAAGAGTCTGACCCAAATAGACCTATTATTATAAATTTTGTAACACAATGTAAAATTTTAATTTGAGAAGGAAATAAGAAATTCATATAAAAGGGAAACTGTAAGAGTTAAATCAACATATAAATCAAGGAGATGCACATAAACATTAGATAAATGTATATTTATATAGCGCGCGCAAAATGAGCTTATTCAATGTGTCTATTCTGCAAAAGGTTTACTTTAAGTTGTACATGGTGGGGGTTTTTTGTATAGGCTAGTTCAAAGTAACAAAGAAAAGAGTGAAGCTAACACGTTTTGTAAATTTAACGAATAATTTATTTCCGTAAAGAAACAAGTGAAAAAAATGAAAAAGGACTTACGGTTTGTGAATCTAATCGAAGAATTAATACTGTAGTTTAAAAAATATATCATATCACTAAAAAAGGTTCTAAATGAATCAAAGTTCGAATCCCGATGAAGTTCCAAGATGGAAGGCGATGACGTCTTCTATAATCTGCCTTGTGTTGTTGTGTCAAGTTCCTTGTTGAATTTTATGAATCAAGAATAATATTCTGGATTTAGAATTCCGAATAATTTCCAATAAATGTCTTTGTCCAAATATTTGTAGGAACACAAGTATTTTTCAGGGTGAATAAATTATTTCAAATAATTTTTTAACTTAACTGGTCCTGCACAAAATACCTTTGAGCTACTGAGATATTAATTTACAACTGACTGAAAACACTAAAATGTTAGTTTTTGGCGCAATTTTAGATCATGTGACAGGGTCACGTGGTCACATAGTTCGAACAACTCACTAGAAAATATTTCACTCAGCACGAAGGCTAAAGGGGTTCGATTATACTGAACGAATCTTACCATAAGATTCAATAATAACAAATAAAATAAGGTTTCTTTCTAACAGAACTGACGCAAGCCAAGAATGACTTTAAATATGACCAATGATTTTCACTCCGTGTTTACGAATTCTGAACCAAGATCAGGAATTTGATCAGCTAAACATTTAATGTAGCAATAGTGATTATTTGCAAGAACTGAACTTAATTTTCTGAAAAAGTCAAATCCAGCGAATAAAGTTATTACAATAACATGTAATGAAATAAAAATAAAATAAAAGAGAATTTAAAACTAACACACAAGTAATTAAGTTACATATACGTAAAAATAGATTTGTCATCGAATCCAGAACGAAGATAGTGACCATTTCAGATAGTAATTTCCGATTGGCACTGAAAATTGTGTGACCAAGAACACGCCATATCGTGTGCAATGTAGTACGAACTATCCATGCAATTAAAGTGGATACAATCTATCAGCATTGCTTTGCTTACAATGTGTGTCACTGTTATCATGTATTCGCATTTACACAAATATTAATTGTGGTTCTAAAATGTAATATTTATATAGCTTAACCAATGTCTATTTAATCCTGATTGTGGAATGTTTTGCACCTTAAATGTTAATTAAAACCTTCAGATGAATGTTATTGATCACTTTGGGCTTGCATAACGGTGGCCGAGTACAAAACTGGGTTAAGAAGTGTGAATATCGGATATATCATAATGTTACAAGCCAGGGGTCTTTTGCTTGACCGAGCGGTATCAATCCCGCTAGAAGTAATAAGTTTACCCTTAATTTCCGAAGACTTATACACAACTTCAGTTGTAAGTTGGAAAGCCCGACGTGTCCATTATATACATTAATTTTACTATAATCAATGCAAGACCACATTATTTACAACTTGCCAAATAACCATTAACTGCACATCCTCATTTTTTCTCTACATCAACTTTCCGTTCTGCCAGTAATTCACACCGTAGAAACTCTACAACTATCCCTAACAGAGAGGACTATTTTAACTGCTCCACCTGAGGCCAGTCTATCTACCGTTTCAAGGCACATCGAACCAGTAAAACTACGTCACATTCGCCACATAAACGGTATCTTCCGAGTCCTTTCTCATTTATTCCATTGTGTAATTTACCGGTTTCCTACTATAAATACTGCCGCTGCAGTCACAACACCGATGTACACCATTAGGTTTTATAAAGTACTACATCACCCGGGACAGTCATGCGGATTGAGTCTGAATTCGCTACTTATTGACCATGGTATCTTGGACACTCACTAACAAGTAATCACAAACCTAAGAATTGCTTACACGGGGCGCTACAACCAAATGTGTATCTCCTTAATTTTATTACAATAAGAAACAACATTGTAGTACGAATTTTCTTTTATGACCCAAAATTTTCATTGTGAGATCAAAGCGCTCGATATCGAATCCTGTTTTATTTGTTCACGCACTATATCTAACTTCTTACAAAATTGTCCACGTACTTTAATATTGAATTTACCGTATTATTCATTGGGGAGTATAGATAATGGCATTCCAAAGGAAAATGGATGCATGAGAATCTAAATAAAGTAAATAACTGTCATTTAAGGATGTGTGAAGTAAAATTATAAAAAGTGACACCAGTTACTGAACAGTTGGAACAGAACGTCTTCATGACCAGCATAGCTTATACTATAGTAAACAATAAGAAATGTTATACAGATCTACCAATTCTAGCTTTTAGATATTCTTGATAAGTGTCAAATCGATCCCATAACATCAGTTTTAAACGCGTATGATATCAGTAATCATTATCTTTACTGCAGAAGAACATATATAAGTGAATAGCACAGTCCTACCTCGGCTATACTCATTCCCCATCCACGATACCCACTCTGAAACTCTTGGAGTTCGCTCTTTAGCAGCTCCATGCAAATTGTGTCTCTCTCCTTAAATCCTATCTGAGAGGAGGTGATAAATGTCGCGGTCGAAGATGAGGAAGTGGGTGTCGATGTTGCTGCTTGTTGCGATAGTCCTGTCGTATCTGTGTAGGAAGGCAACAGTTAGACTTCAGATTTACAATAATACCGGCAATTTGTATAAAGTATGCACGATAAATAACTTGTCATTGATTAATTTCTTACTGCGCTTAACTGCATATTATTATATAAAACTTCCTTTTAACATGTGGCATTATTTACTGTATTCATGTTAAAATAGGCTTTAATATCATGCAATGGGTATGCTGTTTCTTTCATGCAACCTTCAAAGTAGTCTGATTTTTAAAAAATCAACTCTTCCTTTCAAAATGACGTGATCATCACTTTATTTAGTCATGTACATGCTAGATAACTTACCAGTGTGTCGTAACGCTATGACCTCGAGGAGACACTGTACATAAAAGAGCGTTGTTGAAACTAACTTTTCTTATTAAAAAATGGAAAAGAAAATTTCAAATATAAATTATATTAATTACAAAAAGATTATGTGAAAAGAAATGATAATAAAGGCAACGAAAATTTGTACGAGACATTGAGATGTTCTTACCAATTAAGACCTACCGTAAACCGGACTCGCATACTTCTGTTGCAAAAGAACAAAGTCATCACATAACTGTGTCAAAATGACATGAATTACTCATCCAACATATACTTTTTCTGCCTTAGATAACAGGAGTCTACAGTCTTAAATATATGGAAATCTGACAAAAGTTTATATACTATTCTGCTATTACTTTATGGACGACTTGACATTTCATATTTTTTTCCTTAACGATTCTAATATTTAATCCTATGAATGAATATGTTCAACAAGTTTCTAATGATCATATATTCCACTTGAAGTGAATACTTTCATTCTCTATACATTTCAAACTATTCTGCCATTTGGATACCCTTTGATCATAGAACATGGATTCGCGAGTGCAGATAAAATGTTTGTTGCAGTCAAAATGCAGTAATGTGATTTATCTAGATAAATACGGTGTCAGCTATCCACGCCATACAACATGAATAACTCATAATTTGTACGTATTCTTAGAGTATTTATTAAAATTAAATAAGATAACGTCAATTTTCTTTGAAATCTTGAACAGAAAGTTGAAGATAGTATAAAACTCATCTAGCCAAATTTTAATGGAATTTTCTAACGAATAAAAATAAAACATTTGAGGAAATGTTCAAAGTGTGTGCTTGTAACAATAATTAGCATCATTTTACAATTTGAACGTTTTAGTAACCTTGTTTTGATGACAGTTCCTGAAAAAGGCAGATATTCTCAGAGATAATGCACACGAATGAAACGGTTTTGGTATACGACAAAGAAAGCAATACTCGCAGACAAGGCTAGGAGAAAGGAGAAGACCAGAAATGTACATCATAACCGGGATAGCCCACGTACAATTTTTTAACATCTCATTTTGATGCAGTTTGTATCATTTTGTTTGTTGTAAATAAGGCTTAGTTTAGACTATCAGCAAAGTACCCAGCAAGTACCAAGGGAATTATGGGTACATAAAGCAATATTTTGACACCCTTATTTTTCAATAATATTAACTAACAGTCTGAGTAATAGCTTAGTTAAAACTGTCAGGTAATGTTTTACGAAAACAAAGACGTTAATATTGATTTAAATACCGATGTATGCACGAACAGATTCCCTTTTACGTTCTGTGTACGCATTTTCGTAACTGAAACTTGCAAACAAGTACCTAAAATTTGCCAAAAACTTTCATCTACGCCTTTTTAAGAGGATTGAAATGCATGTGTATGCTATCTCATTTGTGAGTAACCTGCTGGTTATTTGAAGTTCTAAAATTGATATATATTAATAAAATTACAATAGTAACAATCAATTACAGTTAGCTAGTAGGATCAGGATACGAAGTGTCATTATGAAACCGACTGCATTTTTCTCGGGAAAAGCTTGTAACAGAAAAGTACGACATTATATGGCATGGTATGATTGTTAGGATTATATCCTGTTATATTATTGCTTACCCGGCTTGGGGAATTAGCGGGAGGTTCTTTACGGGGTATTTTATGCTTTATTGTATCTAAATATAGCAGGACAGCAACTTAAATATATTTGCACGAAAATCTACTACGAAGATGGTAACTATTCTTTCAAAAGCTATAGTTTTCAGCTTGTATAGACTATGTCCACGCTCCCTTCAGTGTCCAATGTTAAGAAACTTTGCCTTTATTGGACAATATTGGCTTTAACCACGAATGACGCTTTCAGCATGTGCAGTCTAAAGCAAGCAATGCAATAAATTATACACAAGAATAAAGTGCACAGATTGTATACAAAACTGTTAAATGTATATTGGAAGCATATTAGCCCGTCAACGTGCACGATAAGAATATATTGTCAAGCATAATATTTATGTAATCGAATCTAATGAAAGTTTTAATCCACTCGTAGTCCAAAAATATCAATCTTGCCTGGATTTAATGAGAAATATTTATTTGAAACCATGGGAAACAAACGAAATAATATACAACATATTTATTTCTCCTAAGGGCTTAATTTCTACTGTCAGGGTATCGTACATACTCTATTTCTTGCTCCGATACGGTAGTATCCGTACTTCATTCAGCAAGAACAGGCATGAATTTACTGAGATGCAGACTTTCTACAACTTCTACTCTCAAGACTTTATAAGTTGATAAAGCAAAGTATCTTGCAATGGTTATATTCTTAGAATTAGCACCAAATTTAAATGGCTTTGCTTAGCGGAGTTCTTGGAACTCCAAATTAAGGGATTTTTTTGCTCATACTGGCTTGTGTTATGCACATACTTTGCTGCCACAAGCTCTTGTGCAGTTTATTGGCACAGCAGCACAATCATTACTATATAGTACATGTAATTCAAAATAGTAATTTAAGGTGAATATGAGCATATAGTCGGTCAAGATAAAATTTGGCAATGGTTCCTCTCAAATTCTGCTGTTACATATTAACAACATTAGTGCATGTAGACGGTGAGGGAAATAGAAGGATGATCGTGTCGTGCAATGTTTTCCATATGATAGTGGTAACACGATGCAGAAGAAGCAATTGGGGAATTGCTTGATGAAGAATCATTGAGACTTACATATTTCCTTGGGCACCCTGTTTCTAAATATATAAAATCAAGCTTAATTGTGTGCGAGCACGTTTATAGTCATACTATTTGTAAGCTAAAAGTGTATCTCGTGCTCCAATCGAGAATACCACATTATGTTTCCGTACAAAAAATGGCAAACAAATATTC
Organism: Potamilus streckersoni; assembly: GCA_016746295.1. Lineage (NCBI taxonomy): Eukaryota > Metazoa > Mollusca > Bivalvia > Unionida > Unionidae > Potamilus > Potamilus streckersoni. The sequence goes on from JAEAOA010002091.1 coordinate 312,341, forward strand.
TAAGCAACAGGTCATCTGTATGTAAAGGAATGTGTCTGTGTTGAAACATTTACACAATGCTCCTCATTCATGGAAGAATTTCTATTTCAACGTATTTTAGCTTGTTGTGAAAAAGAATTCTTAATATTAATGACATTTTTAATAGGAAATATACAGTCTTTGTTCGATCCAGTAAGTTAAATCATTGAAATGTTCAGTTGAATATTAATACAGTGCAATAGGATTGGCAAGAACTGATAATGAATCCTAAACACCAATGCTATATGTTAGCGGCACACGTATAAAACTATATAAGCAAACATGCCCTTAAATAACTAACTCAGTTGGATCAGAGACACTTCTAACGACGGTTTCTCAGAGTTAGCCCTCTATTTGTCGTATAATGTAATCATGACTGGATATCTTATACTGATTGTACATATATGACTACATATAGTGAAAAAGCAAGACTATGCACTTTAAGAGTGAAGCAAATCATAGTACCTTACTGGGGCAGTATTTACATATCAAGACATGGTCCTTCTGAATGATACTTCATGCCTTACTAAGCAAACTAAGTTTATAATCACTGAAAATTACACATTTTGTATCTTGACTGTAAAAGCAGTTTCAAAATTTAGTTATCTAATACAGAATATTTACCCCTACAGGATTCTTTTGAATGAATACAGTTTAAATAGTACTTTAGGACTCGAATACAGCAAGTCAGAATCATCTGAATCTGTTGTCATCAAAGATTGTAGAAGAACTCTGTAGACCAAGGGAAACATTTACCAAAATGTATGTTCAAATGGTTTCAATGAAATATCCAGTTGAGGTAGAATACTGAATAGAACACACAATATATCCATATGTTCTTTAATAGAAATATAACAGTGAATTTCTCCCAAAGAAATTGCAATAAACTTTTTGATCCTTTTTATGATATCCCAATGAACATGAACAAAATAACTTGAAGAATCGAACGTGCACAATGACCTCAGTTGATTTTGGTATGTCTTTTATTTCAGTTACCCTGGCTGGCTGTTCGTAGAAACGAATTGGAAATAAAGCTATACTGGTGACCGATAGGAAGACGAAATCTTTGATAGAACCTAGAAAAATTACATTTTGCGAGAACTTTCACAAGAAACACTAAACTTGTTTCATGATTATTTTATTGGAGACGATAAGTTTCTGGACGCGTCATAAATATATGTTGTCCATAAAGGGAAAGAACTGCCATAAACTTTAATCAGATTGCTCTAAAGCGTGAATACGTTTGCAATTTATTGACAGGAGACCCGTGTGAACCAATTATCACTGACCACTTAAACATCTGCTGAATAGCCAAATCCATGAGCCGTCACCCAAGAAGTCTGCGTCAGTAGCATGCTTTCAGAAGAAGTTTATTTCGCTTTCGTATGCAATGAAAACAACAATTTCAAGTTTTCTGTAATTTTGTATCTAAATCCATGCTTGATGGCACATCGGCATCATTTGTTTAATTATTTAAGAATTTAATTCCTGCATGCTTTCAGTCAAAGTTGGATAAATTCTTCTAAGTATGTTACATAAAGCTTCTTATATGATTTGTTATCAGTGTTGTAATTTTCTGTGATAGAGCCTTACCTGACGACATGCCAAAAAAGAGATTTTTAATATAGTTTAAGTGAAAAAATAACGTTTTGTTGAACTGGTAACATGTATATAGACTTGGACAACATTGCGAGTAGGTCTATGGCTCCACGATATCTCAGTTATAGATCTACTTGGAGCAACCAATGTGTGAAGTGTGCAATTAAGTGGAGTGTAAATTACCAAGTCTTTTTTGAACTCTTATGAAGTGTATTAACTGCAGTTCGTAATTAAAGTTGATTTTTAATTGCTTTTTTATTGACCGACTTGGAATAGATAATGTTGCAGGTTGCCATTGTTTGTCATTTATTGTAACCAATCAATTTTCACGAAGGGAGACAAGTTCCTTAGGTGTGCTTGATTAACTTGTCACTATGATTACTGTATCGTGAAATAGCCATGCTTTATAAACAAAATGAAGATTTATTTGTCGGGTGTTTCAGAAACAAAATGTTTTTTTTTAATGTTTAGAATGACCGACATATTTGATGGTGGATCGAAATCATTAATAATATTTTCTGCTCTCTAAGAATCCTCTTTCAAATAATATTCAGTGATTTGTTTTCTAGTTTACGTAACAGACGCAAATTTTGACTACTGATTGGTACCATTTATATAACTTCAAAAGATCTTTATGCCGCGGTAATGCCTGCTAGGTTATGATGTAAATGGCTTTTATGGATTGGGGTGTAAGATAAAACTAGAAATTGTTGACGGACTCGCTACGAACGATTTACGTTGCACAAAGAAGGCATTGCTTACATCGTAGAGATGTAGAAAGTAAGAGAATTAAAAAGTATTGTAGGTTTTACAGACGTTCGTCACGAAAATCACACAGGCATAAAGTGGCAGAGGAGAATATTAAAAGAGAAGCATATATATTAAGTTGGATTAGATTGGGTCAAGTGGTATACTTGAACTAAAGAACAATGCTTAAACCTGGTGTATACGAAATATCTAATAAAGTAATCAACCAATTAAGACCAACAAATCTGCGAAAACTTTTGTTCGGTGATTTTATATGGATAAGGTCAAAATATGTAAACATTTTACTAATATAATTACTAATATTATTCGAGTAGTTTATCACTCGAGTTGCTTCCAAAGGAATACAGTGTTGTAAATGCTACATTAAAAACGGAATAATTGATTGACTTCAAATGGTAAGAAAAGAACAACTTGTATTCATGAGGTAAGAATTTTTCTGGAGTTAGTGGTTATTTTTGGAAGAGTAAAACTGAAGGACAGAGTTAAAAACAATCTACATGTACCTGTGAGGTGAAATAGCGCCTAAGAACACAACCACACATTCTCTAAAGCTCAAAGGCATATTTATTAATTAACGTACATCTACGGAATGAATGATATTTATAACAAAAATACTCAATACAATGCATATATTCAGCAATATTCACAACACGATAAGTACCAAGTGCCTCCAAATGGTCTTTGTAATACTCGATTCCAGGAGCCTGTTCGATGCATTTGAGATCCACCTTTCCATGGCTTCCCATTCGGTACACCTTTCGCTCGCCATTTTCCCATTGGACACGGGCAGCGTTCCGAATACATCCCGCTTCGAAACTGCATATCTCTACAACCTTGCCAGTACTTCCAGGGCCTCCTACATCGTCGTTATGATGGATAGTTACTTTACGATATACCTCTATCTATTTCTTGTTAAACAAAGTGTGAACATATTTTATCTGCCTGCCAGACCAAATCCTATCACGATATGTACCAAAGATTTTATTTTCACAAACTAATCAAGAAAGCAATCAGCAGAGTTGAAAGTCAGGCTTAACAACAAGTCAGGCTTAACAACAAAACTTCGCAAATTTTAAAAAATTAGGAGCAAAGTTGTTCAGTTAAAATATATATTATCTGCCAGATTTTATAACGTCAAAATGTTTTATTTTTCAATCAATGTATGCCAAATACAAGCCCGAGTAAAATTCTGCCTCGCCGTGTTTGGCAAAGCAGCCCTAAAATGTATTATTATTATTATTATTATTATTATTATTATTATTATTATTATTATTATTATTATTATTATTATTATTATTCCTACCGTCCTGCGTGCCATATTTCCAATGTTTTCCTCTTATTACAGTAGCTCCAGGGTAGATTCCCAGTGCCCGGCTCCGTGAGCTGATTGATCTCTTTTTCATGGTAGGTCTGAAAATGAAAATTTCGGAATATGTCTGATTTAATGCATGTTTATACCAGGTCACGTCCTCTTCTGTATCTGTTTTATTTCAGTATTAAACACTGACACAACAGTAATTAGTTACCAACTTCTCCTAGAACTTTGCCACTAATTAGATCAGCAAAATCAAACATGCCTATAAGAATCTCCTGAATATCTTGGCCAGTTGGCACTATTACCATTAAAGCATGAAATAATACAAATGTCTCATGGCTTACAGATGATGATCATAATGCTAAGTTGATTGCATATCTTGCCAGCATACGCCATATCTCTTCTGCCTGTGGCACAATAAACGTCTTCTGAGGATAGGTCCATATTCAAACACTTGGTCATGGTGTAGATCAGGATGATGCAAATCAGACAACTTCGAGATGCAGGTGGAGTTCTCTGTATTCATGAACATGATGCCTTTAACTTCAAGAGGAATTTGACAAACAAACAACGCATTCTATGATTTCATAACTGACAATCACGAAAACCAGAGAAAGTTTTGTTGAACAATTCCAAGAAAATGAGAAAATATGAAAAGATATTTTACACATCAACATAAATTCAAATGCATGGACATGATACTCGATTTTGTGAATGTTTACAATCAATCGAACTGTCGCAATATCGGAAGTGTACCAGAACAAATGATCGCCCAAAACAAAGTGGACGTGTCTGATCGATTGTTTAGGATTCTGGCCTTCTCTTGATATTAAATAAGTGATATTAGAAAAACAAAACGCATTTCGACAAAACGTCGTTATATCCAGACGAGAAAGTTGTTTCGTGATACGAAACATATCCATGGACCTAACTAGTCTGTCTATACACAAGAAAATACAAACGGAGAAATTTTAAAAGGGTTACTTTTACCTACGCAAGTTAGAATGGCTGACGAATGATGAGGACGACATTTGCCATATCAAAAGCGTCTTGGACCATAGAATACGAGTAGTGGGATAACATCAAAGAAATGAAAAGATTGGAGAGATTATACACACTTACTTTTAATTTCCGCTTCGCAAGTGATCGAAAATAAAATGAACGATTCATGAATATACCGCTAGAAATCCTTCCATTCTCACCATTATCATTGCCACATATATTTCGACTCTATGGTCCTAAGATAAATAACCGAAGTGAGCGAAAATCAACAAGTACTGTACACTGCAGCTCCTCATTAATGTGAATTAAATCCCAAATAGTTCTAAACAATCAATCACAAGTCCTAATGTATAAAGTTCCCATTGAATGCAAGTGGTATTCCAAATAAGTTCCAATACTGGATGTGTTGACGTGTAAGTAGTCTTGAACATCCTAATGTGCCAGTGGCCTGTATTGTGCTAAGTCTTTTGATGTTTCACAATCAATAAGGTTTTTCCATGGGGGAAATACCGACTCAGATTATAATAAACATGTTTACTTCCTCCATTGATAATGATATTCATATTTAATCTATACTCAAAGAAATATAAGCTGTTTATTTTGTGTTGCTTATAAGATAAATGTCCCTAGTAATGTACACCATGAACTTTATTTTATAACTAAGATCAAATACATGTCACAATTATATATAACATACAATCATGCAGAAACAAGTAACAAACACTGCAGATTAAACACATGAATCGAAGTTCGTCCATCATGTCGATCAGGACCACTTTATTCATCCAGTGTTTTAGCGGGAACAAATGAGGCCGATGTGCACCCTGAATGTTATATGGCTTTGTGAACATGGAATGGTGGCAACGCTAATCCTGAGGTTACTGGCTCGGGTTTTCCTTGCCTGCCTCTGTTGTTTTACCGCGTGTTTCCTCTTGGCCTCGTAAGATACAGCTCTTTTAGTAATAGAAGAGCGCCACACGACCCCATTCTGGCAATCTGCTCCACATGTCATAGCAAATGCCAAATTTCTTCAATGACGTCTTCAGGATGTACTTGTATCGTTTTCTCTGATCTCCTGTGTCGCGTTTACATTGTATAATCTCGCTATAGAAAGAGTTTTCTTTGGAAGCCAGTAGTTTTGCATGCGAGACACGTGACCTGCCCTTAACAACTGTCATTGCATCAAGATGATGTCAATACAGAAAACGCGTGCAAGGACCTCAGTATCCTGTCTTGCCACTTGATATTTAGGAGTCTTCTGAGGCAGATAGTGTAAGTACTCCATGGCGCAAGTACACTGTCCAGTGTTTGAAGGGGTATTATAGTACAGGGAGTACTATCACTCTATGCACCTTCAACTTTATATGTGTACTAATGCCTTTTCTTGTCCAGACCTTATAGTGTAGTCTGCATAAAGCTGAGCTAGCCCTTGCAATCCTGGCATTAAACTCGTCATCGATTATTACGTTTTGGGACAGATCGCTGCCAAGATTGACGAACCTGTTCACTGCGCTCATTTTGTACCCGTTAATTGATATTTGGCTTAGAGGCTTCTGGCGCTAGGTGATACATTATTTCAGTCTTCGTTATGTTTATTGTAAGGCCGAAATATGTGCAAGCATCACAGAACGTACCGACGCTGCGTTGCGTGTCAGCATCAGAGCCAGCGTTGAGGTTTCAGTCATCAGCAAATAGAAAGTTTATGATGATGTCCGTTTCGACCTTTAGATTTTGCTTGGAGCCTCCTGAGATTGAACAGTTTACCATTAATTTGGTCTTTGATGCTGGTTCTCTCCCACCCACATCTTCATCTCTGAAGGCATCAGTGAGCATGGCAGTGAACATGAGACTGAATACTGTTGGTGCTAGTACACAGCCCTACTTAACTCGGTTTGATACAAGAAAGTGATCTGATATCTCACCATTGTTCCAGACTCTAGCTTTTATACCGTCGTGCAATTGCTGTACCAAAAGTCATCTGTAAATGGCCATGATCTTCCTTCAATCGAAATAAAGAACACAAAAGAAATTAGTGCGTATGGACAACGTGTCCTGAAGTATTAAGCTATCTTCTGTTTAAGATCGTTGTCTATAATGTGAAAAGGTTTACTTTGTGGCACATTGAGTTTATAACAAAGCGATTTTGCTAGTTTCTTTTCCTCCTAAAATTTTCCGATACTAGTAGCGACGGTAGTCACAGAACGTTCAACCACCACAATCAGCGAGACACGAACAACCAGTTGGAAAGTCATTCTGTTGAAACTGCGTGACTCTGCAGAGATGTAAGCCATTGTATATGAAAAATCAATTTTATTTATTTTGCCAGTAATAGTCACTGTGGAATTGATGTTCAATTGAAAGAAAATCAAACAATGTCCAAATTTGGAAATGGTAGATAGTTTATATTTAAATATGTGTTGGCAAGACAAGCATATGCTGAACAGTGTGGATGTGCGACTGGAACTGAATCAAAGCAGCGCCGACCTCCATTTGATGGCTAACGCTGACGATTTCAAAATCAGCATCAAGTAAAAGAGACAGTACGTACTACGTGAGAAGTTTTACATAATATAGGAAAAGACAATAGATAGATTCTGACCAGAATCATAACCAAGTATCCCATACGACAAGTGGAAATCAAATCCTTCACTCCGGTTGGAAACTGATCCAAGAACCAACGTTATGTACTGCAAGGTCAATTAGCTAAATATTTGCTTATTGGTAGGAATAGCAATACTGCTTTCAAAGCAGCTAATGGCTGAAACCCATTAGAGCCACATAACAACTGGATAACAACAATATGCACGGTATGTCTTTCGACAGCTACCAGGGAGGTGAATGATTGTTTGGATTTGTTCATAAGTACGACCTAAGCAAGGACTGGGGACATTTACCCCATAAAATATGGATAAGTAAGTGTGGAACTTCAGTTTGATAAAGCCCGCCCTCAAGAACGCGGTGAATGTGATCTTGTTTACAGAATTCCACAATACCTTTGAAATAAAGTCTCAGATAACTGATGCTAGATAAATGTTCACTGATACACTTTGGAAGAAGGATTTAGAAAATTTAAATACGTAGCCACAGCAACTCCAAAGAAGTCAAAAATGAAAGAACAAGAAAAGGGTGTGAAGAAGAAACTGTATCAGCAGCATGAGAGTAACACGAAGACATATATTCTTATTAACACTTGGCCAAGTGAATAACCCTCTTTAAAACAGAATATTGTCAGATCGATCATCCCAGAAAAGTTCAATGCAAAAAATGTTTGATGATGAACCAACAAGAAAACTTGAAGTTTTATCTGGAAGATGCTTGAACTCGCATTAAAGTAGGGACAAGTTTTAAAAAACAGTGTAAGGTTTGCTATGCCATTCGAAACCCCGATTGAAACGAAGCTTATGTTAGCTTTTTGTAATTAGTGCACCGACACTTTCAAGCATATGTTATCAGCACCTATGATGATCATCGACCAGGAACGCATTGGGTCACTGTTAACTTCTGAAGGACTTCAGAGTGCAATATTTTTATTTGATTCATATGGATTACCAGCCTACACTTCAGCCCCCACTGAAGACTTTATCATAATTTGTATAAGAACAAATACTGTTTAGACACAATGGAACACACTATGTGGACAAAAGTGATATGTATTTTAGTCATTAAATAAGTCATGGATTCTTTTTAGAACATTTTCTGTCTTGTTTTGTATATTATCTCTCACGTTTTGTTATAATTAAAGGCATTCATTAGTTTAGCTAAGAAACGAAGTTGAAGTCGATGAAAATAATATACTGCTACGAATCATTGGAACCCCACGTGAAAGTTACACAGTAAAAGAATTTAAAGTGGTTTTAAAAGTTAATAAGCTGAAGACGTGAGACTGTTCCAATCGTTCATGCTCATTCTTGTTTAGTACTTTAGTCAATCAGTGCAGCGGGATTTATAAAACGATGTCAGTTCAGAAAAAAAATTGTCTTGGTCATTTTTATATTGTAGCAGTCTTATCTCGCTTCATTTCCTTTTATATCCATGGAGATGTTTCATATTTCTGCCACTTGTATATTTATAACTTCTTTGCTGCGTACCAAATTCAGTCCTTTTCCAACACGGCCGTGTTTCTAGCAGAATCTTTAGATCCTGCCGTTTACCTCAATCCAGAATAGAAAGAAGGAGACAAAGTTTTAGCAAACAAACGGTGAAGCTTTATTAGATTTAGAACCAGAAGAACAATCTTTGGACGGGGTTCACCGAATTAGAGTTACAACCCAACAGACCATCTATGAAGTGGAAGGTGGTACATTTTAGAACTGATCATGATAAAATGTGCCATCTTCCGCTGAATATATCGCTCTTATTGAATTTGGTGGATCAATAAGAGGAAAGAGAGTAGACGGCGTGGAAGGAAGAGAAACTGCACCTGGAACAATAACAGCAGAAAGACAACTCAGTCAGGTAGAATATCAACTGTGTCAGCAGTGGCAGGAAAAAAAAACAACAGCTGCATCCTCCAAAAGAATCACCACTCTTTCCAAAGATAAAGAATTCGCAGATTTAGACAACTCATTCTTACTTTTGTCAGTATACTTGAGGAATACGAATAGCAGTATATATATATATATATATATATATATATATATATATATATATATATATATATATATATATATATATATATATATATGTATATATATGTATGTATATATATATATATATATATATATATATATATATATGTGTGTGTGTGTGTGTGTGTGTTTGTGTGTGTGTGTGTTTGTTGTCTTTATGTGTATTCCAAAACTAAGCTTACATACCCTCTTTTCTTTCATTTGGTAATTTGTGATTGCACAGAAATAAGTGTGTATAAGTGTGTTTAGTGTATTTATACGTTAGCCTTTGACCGTTTCCTCATTGCTTCTCCATTTGTGTCTATGTGGTAGCGTATTTGCTTGTATATGTATCAATAAAGATATTCCTCCCGGATTACAGTTCACTAGGCTCTTTTGCATAAAAATAAAAGATTTAGTTGATTGTACAAGCTCACCGGTTTCCTTCCGGTTTTCATGGACCTTCACCCAAAAGACCAGCTCATGTCATCATCTGAACTCCCATTAAATCATTATAAAATCTTTTTTGTACAATATGCAGAAAAGTTTTGAAAATAAACATCATTATAGCCTTTCTAATATTATGGGTATACTGAAAATGTGCATACCCTTGATCTTCAAGGGTAGATATCCGCATGAATGGATGCTGCAGTTCATGCTTATCCCCGAAGTAGCAAAGTGTACAAAGATCATAGTTCTCGCAAAAGGAACATTTCCACCTCGCACCGGTGAAATTGTCGGTCTGACATTCATCACACATTACTCCAACATGCTTGATACCTGTGAATAAAAAGAACAAAAGTAAGGAGTTGTCTGTATAAATTGTACTATAGATATTGCGCAGAGTTGTCTGTATAAATTGTACTAGAGATATTGCGGAGGGTTGTCTGTGTAAATTGTACTAGAGATATTGCGGAGAGGTGGGGTTTTTTAGAATGGAAACATTTGTGTAATGAACATTATTACATTTCTCCACAGAATACCACATTTAACAGTTAAGCAATACAAAAGTAGATTTTCGATCGGATATTTTTATCTGTATTACCTAAATCTGACTGTTCCATGTGTATCTTGAAAAATTATCAAATAATTTATATAATTAAATAACTTGCTTCGCGATGGAAAAGCTTCATATTTTTTGCTCTTTAATTTCCTTTTCCAAATAATTCCTTCGCTTCTTGTTAAAATCCAGGTTTAACAAAAAAGATAATTGGGATTTAAGATTGTTCTTCAACTCATCCAAAGGTGCACTGTCTAAAATGCTTAAATAAACTTTGCCATCTTTGCTAATTGTATCTTTATTACATAAATCCGAATGTTCCATATGTATTTTGAAAAATTGTAGAATAAATCTCACTGAATCCGTCTACACTTCAAACGCTTGCAAGAAGACCTAAAAACGAGTTTGAAAAGCATTACACTTTTGCACTTTAATATTTTTTACCCAAATAAAACCTTTGTTAAAATCAAGGTTTAACAAAATGGATAAGTCTAATTTAAAATTTTTTCTTTAACTTACTCAAAGGTGCACTGTCTAATATGTATAAATCAAATTTGCCATCTTTGCCAGTTTTGCACGTGCTTTGCGTTCCCATATCCCATAGTACGTAGGCAGTGCCATTTCCCAAATCCTGGATAACCGTCCCCACGTGACCTTCCCCTCCATCTGCATTTCCGAGACTCCAGTCTGGCCCTCTCACGACTCGAAGACCCTCTGCCATCAGAAAGAAGTCTCATCAATCTGGAAATGTAAGACCGTGTTATGCGATTATTAGCCAGTAGAAAGTGGAAAACTTTATCCGATCAAGTGCATTTAGGTGCACTGAATAGTTCGTCCCTGAGTTTATAAATCATCCTCAACACTTAGCAATCAAAATGCTAACACACCTTCTTTCTACGTTAATCACTTGGTGTGCAGTAACAGAGCCGGATCTATTGAATTATAAATCTCTGAATTCAAACTGACACTGATTTTCTACTCTTAGCCATTGACTGTCACTTTTAAAAATGTAAATGATTGGTAGACGCAAAATCTAAATGTCAAATTGAGACTCAAAATTTAATCATCTCCATCTGGGGCTCAATAGTCAGGAAATTGAATGAACACAAAAAGTCATCTCAACATTGAACATTATACACATTATTTCAGCATCATTGAAATTAGTAAGATATGCAGAGATGCAAACAACTGTATTCATAAGTCACTAAGATTAATCAAGATGTACGCTTTGAAATGCTACATTATTATCAAATTAAGCCAGCGTATAATTTCTGCAATCGGAGAGTTGTGTGGTCACTTGGGCCAACCACAAAGCCGGTACTACACATTCTTATACTTTTATATAAAGCGAGGAGCACAAAAGACTACGTCTATTGAATAATGATTTATCAATCAAAGAACCACCAATTGGTAACATATGTAGAGTACAGTAAGCGTATAATTTGTATTATCGTAATATCACCACAGATCCACTAAAACTGTTTCTCTTCTCTGCAAACCCGCCTACCCCAGCTAATTTCACTAAGCAAATTATGTCAACTTCTAGGTAGTTTCCCACTTTAGGATCTAATGTCCCTTGCTTTACACAATTCCTTATCAAAAAAGGCACTTATCTGTAAAACAGTTCTTGTGATAAATCTGCATCTCTCTCTCTCTCTCTCTCTCTCTCTCTCTCTCTCTCTCTCTCTCTCTCTCTCTCTCTCTCTCTCTCTCTCTCTCTCTCTCTCTCCCTCTCAGCTAGACATTTATTGAACAAACCTCTAATGGGTAATAATAACTAAACAGATTAGTATACGATACCACTGTACTTAAACAGTAGATAAATAAATCAAAGTAACTCCAAATAACAAATTTAACACCGAAGGAAAAGAACTTTGTAGGAAAATTCGTCACACTACACATGCATTGAAAATATAAGCTGCCGTGTAAGTGAGCTGCAAAAATATTTAAAAAAGAATAATTTTAACTCTAATCCTTTTTGTCAGAGAATCTTTAGGTATAAAACACTACTTCTTTTAAAAGCTATACTGCTTATATGGTGCTTTAGTACTTTTTTCATTAGTCTTGCCTTGGTTTCTTCCAGTAATAATTACATATGAGTATCATTATAAGGTTCTCTAGGTGAGAAGTATAGAGGACTGATTAAGATAAAATGAAATTCATTTTCGCCATTGTTATTTACACAAAGTTCATTTTTCCTTTCACACCATTGAATTCGTACATGACTTCTAGTCTCGAAACATACTGACCAAATTTAATTCATGTCTTTCTGAGCTGGTAGTAGCAATTATTATACGATCGGAAATGTTTTCCAAGATATCTTTTCTATATTTATACATACACAAAGTTTTCAAAAGCAAACTGCAAATCCCCAATCAGAATGAAATATGGTTTTAGTTTTATTTTAAACCGTAATGAAAATAAAGATACCGGGACTAAATCGGAGTAATACCAGAAGTAATGTGATAAGGGTGTTTAATGTATATGTTAGCAATCTCTGTCATCGTTATCTATCCCCAGTTAGATCATTACCTCGATGGAACATGCAAGTAAATCCCAATGGTAATCACACACTCACGAGCGTCTCGCCGAGAAAACACCCACAACGCCTCTCTCATGAAAGTATACATGTTACGATTGGCATCTTGTCAGCACGTGCATAAGTTTTGATAATCGTGTTGGTATAGAACATTGTAATCTGAGAAATCTTCAATGATGCGTGCCTGTATTTCTCAAAGAAAATTCAACATTTTGTCAGATTAGAAATCGACTGATGTAAAAATGAATTACTGTTGGCGAAAATTTAATAACATAAGATTCAGAGTTGTCAATCTAAGCCATGACTATGGGTGTACATGTGCGTTTGTCTTTGATCTTTGTAATATTTTCGGAAACTCATTGCACTCAAATACCCATTACACTCAAAGAGCAATTAAACATTGGAAATAATTCTTCCGCATTGACAATTCTAACAAAGATTTGTTTTCACATCTAGCAAGGTACACGAGCATTACATGTTTTTCGCCGATGCTATTATGTTTGAATACGGTTATATTCACTTGTTAAGTGGCTGTGTGACCTATTTTTTTTAATCGAGACATTTCAGTTTAGAATCGGGGAAAATTAAGTTTTCTTTAAAACTGTGGAAACATCAAGCACAGATGCACACCAAAACTAAATTCAGATCTAACAATGTACTATCGGTCTAAATTACACTACCTACCAACAAACATTATTCTGTAAGAGAAGGTCACGTTGGAAACAATATCCGAGACTTCTAAGAGGATGTTTGACAGCATAAAATCCCATTCAGAGATTGCAAATGCACACCGTTCGTAATCGATACTGACCAGTAATACTTATGTTGACTGTATTAGTGTGCAACAGCTAAAGATATCAGCATGCCCATAAATCTCAAATACTATCGACAGGCCTTTTCAAATGGCAACAATTTTCTCTTGTCTGATATAGTTATATTAAATACAGTTAGCATTATATGATGATGCCGAAAGAGCAACAGTCGACATGCTCTGCATAGTAGAATAATTCCCAAGCTTTATCTGATGGGAAAATAAAACTACCCTCGCAATGGTGCACTTCTAACGTCACAGAAAAGGTCAAAACAGTCTTCATCTAGAATGCATTACATTTGTTGGTATATAAGTCCCCAAACATGTTTTTCTCGAAACGTATCGGGAGCACAGCGAAATATTGACTGGAGTTTTACATATAGCATTAGAACGTGTACGCCTAAAACTTAAGAAGCGTAAAAATGTCGCTGTATGATATTGTGCAAGAACCTTAAAGTTGCTAGCATTAACTGATTTGCCGTTGCGAATGACTATTCACGACCTTGAAGACAGTGAGGGAACCAAGAAATGCAGTTATATATTTAATGAAGACAACACAAGACAGCGGAGACACAAAAAACGGCGAAGACAACGAATATATCTATGACCACCGTCAACAACAAATAAACAAGAAAGATTCATTTAGCATATAGTATATGGAAAGAAGAGCGGCATTAACAAAGTATACGAAATGATGATGCACAACCAGAAGAAATGGTGGAATTTCTGTGAAGAGTTTTTTGGCTGAAAAGTTGCATAACCTTCTCTGGAACTTGAGTCTATTGATTATATCAACTTCGCTCGCGTCTTCGATGAAGGCGAATATTCTTCTCGGTACAGAGTATATAGTGACTGTTTATTTAAAAAGAAAAAACGGTTTCTGAACGACCTGCAGTTTTACGGCCGTGGTTTTGGACTAATGCTGTTTTGATTTTGGAACGTGAATATACCAAGGCTGTCAATGTTGAAAGCGATAATGGTTTTAGCATCAGTTCTCTGGAAAATTGGTAAATACACCCATGCAGGTTCCAGATGGTGTCTTTCCAGATGTTTTGAAGTACATGTTAAGATTTCCCGTACAATCCGTTCCGGGAGACAAGTTATGTTCCAACGCTATCGTGTATTCCGCAGCAGGCAGTAATAAATGTAAAAAAAAAACGATGACAACCGATTTTCTGAACGATTAAACAGTCCGAGATAATAGGGTTATCTGAGAGTACCTGGGAAGTTTGGCAACACAGTAAATCCAATATATGTATCTGAGGCCATACTCAGAAGTCAGCCCCAACATTGCCGTTAACCAATTCACTTGAAATAAAGACCTCTACACGTAATGAATATCCACACACATATACAAGAGGATAAAGGTCAATCAGTTGTTGTTGAGCAACACTGATAGTCTAGAGAAGTGACATAACATGGACGAAAGTCTTTCCCGTCTGCTCTACTGACACAGCAAATATAAGAAAAAATGTTTTCGTATCGCCATTGTCTATATCTACTCATCATCGAACAGATGCTTGACAGTCATAACATTTACTGCCAAGGAGTCAAGGAGAAGCAAAGATGCATGATCATGTCAAAACCCGGCAAAATACTTTGAAGTTCACAGCGGTGCAACGGAAGATGAAGATTTCATGTCATTTACAAATATAAACGTTCCGACGAATTCCAACATTCACAAAATGTCCAAATTCGGTCAAATAAGACTAAGAGGTAGAACATGTTTAATGCAGGATTTGTCACACTGTAATCTGATATAATGGAGCGACCAAGCAAACAAGGTCCTACTTCCAGAAGAGAACGATTTTAATTGGGATTTAGTGGAACCAGAACAAGCTTTTCTCATTCAACATCAACAGCGAGAGAAAGAAGATGCAAGAATAAGAAAACGGCAGGAAGTAGAAGAATAAGAAGTAGGAGCAGATAAGAAACAAGGTCTAGGAGAGAAAGAGGACGCTAAAAGTTGAACGGCAGAACTAAGGAGTCTGAAACAAATGTATCAGATTTCTTTAATACCACCCAAGAGGAAAAGACCTTCCCGGCCAAACACTCTAACCCTGTCCACACAGCAACTAGGCTTGAGAAACCGACCCTAGTTAGTTCTAACAAATCATCAACAGTAGCAGGTCCAGAAATTAGCATTGGCAGTGGCAAAGGGAGGAGGCAGATAAAACTCATTACATCTTGTTCCTGATTTTGTTCTTTTTTTCAACAAAAAAAAACAAACTGCTAATGGCCATTTTCAGGGCCACTCACCTATTTCGAAAAGAGACTTCATGTTTGCCAGAATTAATTAAAACTCAAAGTTCTTTTTTTCATGATTTACGTGTGTGCTGTGTGACTGTATATCCTTATTAAAAATCAAATCCAAAGACATGTTTGTCTTTCTGGTTTATTCTCATGTACAAATTTGCAATCCAATTTCACAAACACATCACTTTAAAAACTCATTTTTCTTCTTCTTTGTCTTTTCACTCTCTCCTTTTTTGAATTTCTTCACTGTCACAGGCTTTTTCTCTTCTTCTGCACTTTCGTCTCGTCTTCTTTTCTACTCTTTTTTGATGTGTCTGATTTCTTCCTTTTTAAATGGTACCTCTTCTACTGTTTGGAACCCTAACCTACCTTCTGCTCCTGTTGTTCTTTAGGGCAGTCTAAAGACCAACGTCCTTTCTCTTAACAATGATACCAGGTATCTTGACCTTTATCTCTTTTAATGCCTCTCTTGCTTTGACGTCGTGAACACTCTGTAGCCCAATGCCCTTTCTTCGGACAGATGCAGCAAGTATCTTGACTTTAATCTTGAAAGGAAGGAGAGTAGTCCGTCGGCATCTCTGAAGAAAACCTTCGTATGACACCTCGCAAAACTCTGATCAGAATTTAGATCTTTGTTGGCTCTTCCCTCAATCTGGTAGGATTGAGAGCAAATGGATTTTTTTGGGAAGACACTGACCCTTTATGTAGGGAAGAGACTGAATTTACAGTAATATAACGAGGTCAATGTCGTTTTAAAAGTATTCATTTGACTTTGTGCACTTAAGATGAAATGATCGCATCATTTCATGGAGAAAAGAGAAGAAAGTAAGAGGGAGAAACGTGACATGTCGTCTTACAAGGTAGCTGAAATCTTGACTAAAATTCATGCCGGCGATTTCGAAGACGACATGGGTGAGCCAGAAACCAGATCAAGGCAGTCTTCGTCAAACCAAAGTCCACCACCAGTACTCCCTGAAAAGTACTACCACATTCGAGAGACGGACAAACGCTCCTATATAAAATTACCAAAGTAACATACCTAAATTGGCATATACAATTGGAGAAAGAAGCATACATAGATTGCTATACAAAAGTGGAGAAAGAAACACACACATAGATTAATAATGGTATAAAAAAGTGAAAAGATTGGTATACAAAAGTGGAGAATGAAGTATACACAGATTGGTATACAAATGTGATGAAAGAAGCATGTATATGTTGATATTCAAAAGTGAAGAAAGAAGCATACATAGATTGCTATACAAAAGTGGAGAAAGAAGTTTATATATATATATATATATATATATATATATATATATATATATATATATATATATATATATATATATAGATAGATAGATAGATAGATAGATAGATAGATAGATAGATAGATAGATAGATAGATAGATAGATAGATAGATAGATAGATAGATAGATTCCTATACAAAAGTGGAGAAAGAAACATACATAGATTAGTAATGGTATACAAAAGTGAAAAGATTGGTACACAGAGAGACTGAAGTATACATAGGTTGTTATGCAAAAGTGAAGAAAGAAAAATGCACAGATTGGTATACAAATGTAAAGATAGAAGCAAACATAGATTGGTATACAAAAGTGGAGAAAGAATCATACATAGATTGGTATATAAAAGTGAAGACA
The DNA here is from genome assembly GCA_016746295.1 of Potamilus streckersoni. Classification (NCBI taxonomy): domain Eukaryota; kingdom Metazoa; phylum Mollusca; class Bivalvia; order Unionida; family Unionidae; genus Potamilus; species Potamilus streckersoni. The sequence goes on from JAEAOA010002091.1 coordinate 329,918, forward strand.
GCATCATACATTGAATGGTATACAAAAATGGAGAAAGAAGCATACATAGATTGTAATACAAAAGTGGAGAAATAAGCATTCATTGAATGGTATACAAAAATGGAGAAAGAAGCAAACATAGATTGGTATACAAAAGTGGAGAAAGAAGCAAACATAGATTTGGATACAAAAGTGGAGAATGAAGTATACATAGATTAATATACAAAAGTAGAGAAAGAAGCATACATAAATTGTTATACAAAAGTGGAGAAAGAAGCATACATAGATTGTTATACAAAAGTAGAGAAAGAAGCATTCATTAAATGGTATACAAAAATGGAGAAAGAAGCAAACATAGATTGGTATACAAAAGTGGAAAATGAAGTATACATAGATTGGGATACAAATGTGGAGAAAGAAGCATACATTGAGTGGTATACAAAAGTGAAGACAGCAATATACATTGAATGTTATACGAAAATGGAAAAAGAAGCAAACAAAGATTAATGGTATACAAAAGTGGAGAAAGAAGCATACATAGATTAATAATGGTATAAAAAAGTGAAAAGATTGGTAAACAAAAGTGGAGAATGAAGTATACACAGATTGGGTTACAAATGTGAAAAAAGAAGCATATATAGATTGCTATACAAAAGTGGAGAATGAAGTATACACAGATTGAGATACAAAAGTGGAGAATGAAGTATACACAGATTGGGATACAAAAGTGGAGAAAGAAACAAACATAGATTAATAATGGTATAAAAAAGGAAAAAATTGCTGCATAAAAGTGCAGAATGAAGTATACAAAGATTGGCATACAGAAGTGCAGAAAGTAAAATACATAGATTGGTATACAAATGTAAAGAAAAACGCATAGATTGATTGTTATTCAAAAGTGAAGAAAGAAGCATACATAGAATGGTATACAAAAGTGAAAAAGAAATAAACATAGATTGGTTTACCAAGGGGGGAAAGAAGCATACATATATAGGTAAACAAAAGTGGAGAATTAAAAGCATAAATCAATTGTTTTTTAAAAGTGAAGAAAGAAGCAAATTAATACATTGAATGGTATACAAAAGTGGAGAAAGAAAAATACACAGATTGGTATACAAAAGTAAAAATAGAAGCAAAAATTGATTGGGATACAAAAGTGGAGAAAGAATCATACATAGATTGGTATATAAAAGCGAAGACAGCATCATACATTGAATGGTATACAAAAATGGAGAAAGAAGCAGACATAGATTGGTATACAAAAGTGGAGAAAGAAGCATACATAGATTAATAATGGTATAAAAAAGTGAAAAGATTGGTATACAAAAGTGGAGACTGACATATACACAGATTGGGATACAAATTTGAAAAAAGAAGCATGCATATGTTGTTATTCGAAAGTGAAGAAAGAAACATACATAGATTAAAAATTGTATAAAAAAGTGAAAAGATTGCTACACGAAAGTGAAGAATGAGGTATACAAAGATTGTCATACAAAAGTGGAGAAAGTAAAATACATAGAAGTGGTATAAAAATGTAAAGAAAGAAGCATACATAGATTGACATACAAAAGGGAAGAAAGTAGTATACATAGACTTATATACAAAAGTGAAGAAAGAAATAAACATAGATTGGTATACAAAAGTGGAGAAAGAAGCAAACATAGATAGGTATACAAAAGTGGAGAAAAAAATAAACATAGATTGGTATACAAAAGTGGAGAAAGAAGCAAACATAGATAGGTATACAAACATGGAGAAATAAATAAACATATATTGCTATACAAAAGTGGAGAAAGAAACATACATAGATTAGATTGTTATAAATAAGTGAATAGATTGGTATACAAAAGTGGAGAATGAAATATACATAGATTATTATGCAAAAGTGAAGAAAGAAACATACAGAGATTTGTATACAAATGTAAAGATAGAAGTAAACATAGATTGGGATACAAAAGTGGAGAAAGAAGCATACATAGATTGGTATACAAAAGTGAAGACAGCATCATACAATGGTATACGAAAATGAAGAAAGAAGCAAACATAGATTGGCATACAAAATTGGAGAAAGAAGCATTCATAGATTGGTATACAAAAATGGAGAAAGAAGCAAACATAGATTGGTATACAAAAGTGGAGAAAGAAGCATACAAATGGTATACAAAAGTGAAGACAGCAGCATACATTGAATGGTATACAAAAGTGAAGACAGCAGCATACATTGAATGGTATATGAAAATGGAGAAAGAAGCAAACATAGATTGGTATACAAAAGTGGAGAAAGAAGCATACATAGATTAATAATGGTTTAAAAAATTGAACAGATTGGTATACAAAAGTGGAGAATGAAGTATACACAGATTGGGATACAAATGTGAAGAAAGAAGCCTGTATATGTTGTTATTCAAAAGTGAAGAAAAAAGCATACATAGATTGCTATACAAAAGTGGAGAAGAAAACATACATAGAATAATAATGGTATAAAAAGTGAAAAGATTGCTACACAAAAGTGGAGAATGAAGTATACAAAGATTGGCATACAAAAGTGGAAAAAGTAAAATACATAGATTGGTATACAAATGTAAGGAAAGAAGCATACATAGATTGATATACAAAAGGGAAGAAAGAAATATACATAGATTGGAATACAAAATGGGAGAAAGAAATAAACATAGACTGATATACAAGATAGGAGAAAGAAGCAAACATAGATAGGTATACAAAAGTGGAGAAAGAAGCATAAATTGATTGGTATTCAAAAGTGAAGACAGCAGCATATATAGAATGGTATACAAAAGTGGAGAAAGAAATAAATATAGATTGGTATACAAAAGTGGAGAAAGAAGCAAACATAGATTGGTATAAAAAAGTGAATAGATTGGTACACAAAAGTGGAGAATTAAGTATACATAGATTGGTATACAAAAATCAAGAAAGAAGCATACATTGAATGGTATACAAAAATAGAGAATGAAGTATACATAGAATGGTATACAGGAATGGATAAAGAAGCATACATAGAATGGTATACAAAAATTAAGAAAGAAGCATATATAGATTGATCTACAAAAGTGAAGAAAGAAGCATACACAGATTGTTATACAAAAGTGGAGAAAAAAGAATTCATAGATTGGTATACAAAAGTGAAGAAAGAAACATACATTGAATGCTATACAAAAATGGAGAAGAAAAGAAATTACTTCCATTCACATTATTGGTTGATTCCTCGCTTTCCAATTCCTGATATTGATAAGATTTTTAAAAATTCCCCGAGTATATAAGCCTACTAACTGAGAAAATTAATAATATGTAGCATTATCAACAACCGCATAGGTGAATGCATTGCCGAAAAGAAGTTGACATTCGTCATTCAGTAGGCTGCCATTGTTACAAAACATTTTTACTATAAGATAAGCGGATAATTAATTTCGGATTCCAAAGTTATTAGAGGAAAAGTTGGGAAAAAACAACAAAAGCATGAAAAACTTCACTTACCAATCATAAGTATAATTAAGCGTAGTTCGCACGATTTCTTTGCCCCGGAAAATTTATACTAGTTTCACTTTGATTGGGGTTTTCCTGTGTGATTTGGTGAAGCGGTAAATGAGCCTCGTTTTGATCTTGTTTTACTGACCAATTAATCGCCGGAACTGTAAGTCGAGTTAAACGGGAAATGGTCAATTGGGTAAAGAATAGTAATACTAGTTTATATTTATCGTCTTTGCAAATTCAGTGTTCGTTATGGAAGCAACTGAAAAATTGTGAAGGCGTGCCAAACAGTTCAATAAATTTCAAGTTCATGTAATTATGTTGGTCGTTATATTATATTCAATGTGTTGTTTGTCCACTGCAATGAAGTGGGCCATGTTCACGTAAGCAACACATCAAAATATTTGTTGCGGTCTCAATGCTTTTTATTTTTAAATGCACATGTCCGTGCGTGCGTGCTTAAAAACGTGTCTAACAACGTTTAAAATAGAGTCTTATAACATCGGATTTGTACATTCAACGTCGCCTCATCAATGTCCATCCAGGACAATCCAGGTCAGCTGCCTCGATTTGGGAATGAAAATATGTTCTTATTTCTAAGGAATTATAGAGTCAATAACTGGTCTACAATTATTTATCAGTCTGCTTAAGAGATATAATGTGTTATTTATGATGGATTTTGATGTGCTGAAATCAAATAGGACAATTAAAACAACTAATTGGCTACTGTTTCCAAATATTTAAATTTTTATATTTTGCATCTATGTTTATTGCGTAGATAGTAGAATTTTAACCATAAATTGTAAACCTAGATATTTTCATGTCTTCATGGTTACTTTAAATCACAATATTTCACCTGTCATGTTTATGTAACACTTTAAAAAACACCACATGGGTTATATAAATAAAATTTATTATGACACAAAAGGTAAAACATTGTTTCGTTTGTATAAGTTTTTATAAGTACATAGTTTAGTTTTATTCAGTGTTTACTCGGCGCTTCTTGGCTTGTCTCTTGTATTCATTAAATGGAGCATCTCTTGTCACTGTCCAGCAATAGTCTGCAAGCATTGATGCGCTCTATTTGCCCTGATAAGGTTTCTCCATTGATGCAAGGTCCTGGTGACATTGTTCGCCATGCTCGTAGCTCACTGCTCCGCAGTTTGATGGAAACAAATCTAGATCAGAGTGCAGAAAATGTATTTTTAGTGACATGTTGCAACCAAGGCTTTTATGTGACTTGAGGTTTTCCACCAAATCCCTATAGTTGTCTGCCGGGTTGTTTATAAGAAAATCTGTTGTCATTAACTGGAAGGTTCCATGCCGTCTTTTCCTTGCCACGCAGTGCACGGTCGAATGCATCATCTTGAAGATGTTCACGAATCTGAGGACCAACAAGGACAACATCCTTATCTTTCCTTCACTTAACCTTGGAAATTTACTCTTGGATAGATCTAAATCCCTGACAAAGGCTTTCAGTACACCTTGTGTTTGAGCTGTGGTTCAGAGAAGAATATATGGGTCATGTGACATTAATGGTTCAAGACTAGAAGTTTCGTCCTCTTCCTCCTCTGACTCAAGGGAGAATGGTTCTGATACATCAGGAACTAACAGTCTTCTCCGTGGAGTCTTTCGTATAGATGATGAATTTTTGGATTATGCACAATCCACTTTTTCTTCTTTGACTCACATTAACCAGCTGGCGGCACCATGCATAAGTAACTATTGCTGATATGATTTGTTGGCTCTCTCCAAATCAATGGTTTTGCAAGAAACAGATTTCCTCTTCCTGTTCAACCACTGGCGAAGATTTTTTGCAGCACATATGTGTGGGCCATCTCTTGTCCTGAAGTTATCTGCATTGTTCACACAAGTATGAGGCATCTCTGTTCACCTTGGCTAAACAGATATGCGTCCCTTTGCAAAATCAGACACTGACAAATAAGAGAGCACGACACTGTATGATCTCTAGAAATGATATAGGGCAATTTGTTCAGCAGAGTGGTGTAAAGTTAGCTATGATTGCATCATCCATGACTTCTAGGAATAGCATGATGCAATGCATATCATGTATGATGCAGATTGCATCATTAATTGTTCTGCCTAAAACGCAAATACTGTCTAAACCCAGTCATTCATAGATCCAGTCAAAGATGTATATTAGTCATTTCTGGTTTAAACTGAAATCCATTCTCTTTATAACTCACGTATCCTCCGCCATTCCAAAGTCAATGGTCGCATATACTGACCAAGTATCATATCTTTAAAACTGGAGCCAATCAACAATTTTAAGCATCATTTTCCTTCTCAGTGACCAAAATTAGTCAAGTTTGACTATATTTATTTCGGAAGCATTTTCGCTGTAAACCAGTATAATGTGTTTAAGCGCCATTAAATACCAAGAAAAAAGCATACTCCAATTTCACGTTACAAAGGTGTTTTGAAATAGATATTTCTTGCATTAAAGAGAGAAGCCTGTAAATATGCAAATAACGCTGTAAAATTAATACTCGTCTTGTGACGGAGCAGTGGCGTCACTAGGGGTGATGTCACCCAGTACGGTAACTCATGGTGTCACTCTCATGGACTTCCTTTCTGCACAAAATTTCTAATTTTTTTTTTTAGACGATCATGTGCAGTAGCTCATGGTGCCAACCACATGGACCTCATTCTTGCACAAAAGTTCAAAAATTTTATAGACAGTCATTTTTGTGTCACTCCCATCTGATGGTGTCACCGGTGCAGTCCGCACCCCCGGCACACACCCTATCCACCAGTGACGGAGCTGGAGGTGGAAGTTCACTTAGGACTGAAAGAAATTCACCTTAATTTAATTTAGCATTCTTACGAAGCTTCAGGCAGGATACCTCATTAAAATCACGTTTTCATTATATATATATATATATATATATATATATATATATATATATATATATATATATATATATATATATATATATATATATATATATATATATATATATATATACGAATGTGAAATAAAAAATTAGGAAGTATGAAGTTTACATCCTTTCCTTTTGCATATCTCTGTCTACTTTATAGTAATGTTTGCAGGCAATGAATTGTAATCCTCTCTGGTGGATTATCACCAAATAGTTTCAGTTGCGCATTTTGTTTCTCGAATTGGGAACTGATAAATTTATATAGTGGAGGCAATTTTTGCATTAATGTCGTGTTGACAACACTGATGTGAAGTAGTAACGAGGATGACAATGAAATGATCTGAATAAAATTACTCGATAAATTTAATTTGACGGACGTTGATACGAGGCTCTATCCTGTAAACCTTTTTATTGACCAATCAAATTAGAGCTTTCCTTCTGCTGAATTTTGAAAAAGAAACATTTTGAATATCACGTTACTGACTATAACTCTTCCCAAACACGAAATAAAAGGCTTCATTTGATAATCAACTAAATATAAGTAGACATGGAATCCACAGGTAGAATTAAGACATTCTTATTTCAATGCCTATCAGATTTTTTTATATCTAAAATTTCCGTTGAGTCTGATTAGAAATTAACATAATTCCAGATAAGAATTTCTCCTAGTTATGAAGATTTAACGTTTTCATTAGATTTGTGACGAGACGATGTTTTGGTATTTTTTGTTTGTTACATTTGATTTTTACCACAAATTGCTAAGCAGAAATTTAGTTTTTCTTTAATTGTTGCTACAGCTGCTAAATGATTGCCTATTTTACCCACTGGTTTTGTTACTACAGTTGTTGACAAGAATTCTTCCATCATTTTATGGCAAATAAACTCTCTCTCTCTCTCTCTCTCTCTCTCTCTCTCTCTCTCTCTCTCTCTCTCTCTCTCTCTCTCTCTCTCTCTCTCTCTCTCTCTCTCTCTCTCTCTCTCTCTCTCTCTCTCTCTCAACCTTATACAAGATCGATCATTAAAACCTCTAATATTGGAGCTGGTGATAAATACTTGGTATATTCAACATACCATAAACATTAGTATAACGGTCAGAATTTAGTATTACACACAAATTTAAAACAAAACAAAATCTCAAGACCATTACAGAACATACTCACGAAGGGGGAATCTGTGCATACAATATATATATATATATATATATATATATATATATATATATATATATATATATATATATATATATATATATATATATATATATATATATATATATATATATATATATATATATATATATATATATATATAGTTTATAAATAGATTGAATAGGGGGAACACGGATAATGCTATTGTATGTTAATTCCACATTTTGCATACCAAACTTGAACAAGAAATAAGTGAATGGACGAAATGAACGTTAGAAAGGATTAAACATATATTCTCTTCGCATTGTCAGCTTTGAAATAATAATCAATAATAACCCAATTAAATTCACTTCTAACTGGTTATTTTAGTGTTGTGCCTCAACCAGGTTTTAGTGTAGACCATTCAATTTCATGCGTAAAGTGTGGACTCTAATAAACAGTTACGTAATTTTTAAAGCAACAAAGCAAGAGAAAACCTGCAAAGACAAATGACAGGTGAATAAAGAGAGAAGTGAGTGTGGAATAATATCTTGAGAAAATGATGTCTTGGGGTGGGGTTTGCAGGTTACAGGATCAAAAATAGATTATCCGTTGTTATAGTGGGTTTAGACTATTTTTCAGATATCTATCCCATACGACTATTGTCTTCACATCACACTCGTAATGCATGTGAACATCTGGACTGTAATCCGTGAAAATTACCAACAAACTCCCATACAAGTGGATAGTAATGTGTGGTAGAAGCCGGAAAGAACAGCAAAAGGTCGAATGAGTTTCACAAATGAATGTTCAAAAGGATTTTCCGCTTAAGATGCATGTCGAATGTCTTCGCGATCGATGTGAATTTACACACACTTAGCAAGTTATGATTCGGCTAAAAAAAAATATCATGGACATATACAGATGTACTAAGATTACCAGGCGTTGTTACTACATGATGGATATTTCCCAATGAAATTAATACTGACGCGTACGGACACAATACAATTGCAAATCAACTTTCAATTAACGTTGATGCGGCGTGCTGAAGCATTATTGCATTTATACTTTATCGTATTAAAATAGAGTTTGGATGATAGTTACGTATTTCCAGGAATGACTTGCGATTCCTCTAGCACAGAGGTCTCAAACACGCGACCCGAATCATGTGGACCACAAAATGATTGGCGTCACAAGGTGTCATGTGATATAACAAAGGTTGTGCGACCCTTGGACCGTCGAAAATGCGCTCATGCGGCCCTCAGGGTGGTTTAAATTTGAGACCCCTGCTCAAGCACCGATGTACTACCTAGAGGCTTTACATCCCGTGGACGCATCTCTCATGGTTCCATCTCAGCACCCAAACGATAACATTGTGGCAGTCCTGGAAAATCAATTCGGTCTGAAATTGTAAATATATTGATGGACCATATCTGGTCAGCAGAGCGACGTTAACCACCTTCAAACTCCCAAGATGCATACAGATATTGAACGAAAGTGTTTCCTAGTCAATCAAACGGCGATGGTTGTGAAATCAGTGACTTACGGTGACAGTTTTCCTCCGAATCGCATCAGCGGGTTTGATCCAATCGCTCGTGGGATTTCATTATTTATTGCTTGTATTACTAATGGAAGCAGTCTGAAAAGATCAAAGGAGGAACAGCCCCCACCACCACCACCACCACTACCACAACCAAAAATAAAGGGAAGAAGTGGAAGAAGAATCGTACTGGGAAAGATATAGGAAGCTTCTACCCCAGGGTGCGAGTAGAGAAGGCACTAAACTCTTGAGGAGCGAAGATGAGTTACGAGCGGAGTACAAGGTGTAGCAACGGAGGGTTCAGGAGAAGAAGAACGGTAGAAGTAGTGTCATAGGAAGAGGCAGGATGGAAGGATAAGGGTGAAAGGAGAATTAATACAGATGAGTACAAGGGATTACTTACTGGAAGGAGACTTTCTCACATTAGGACAATAATTCTCGTATGAAGCAATAAGAAGGCGTTGGTAACAGGCCAAATTAATGTATTTATGAGTGGAGCGTAATTAAAATAGTTATATCCAGAAATTGTTGGAATAGTTTATTTAATATTAATATTGATTAAAGTTTGCTTTGAGTTGTTCAAATATTTAAGCTGTCGGCATTGCTGAAGTTGGGCTCGTGAGTCATTTAAAATTTAACCGTCCACCTTTCTACCGTATAAGTTCTAATACTATAGAGGGGTTGTGACATGCTCATTAACTTTTTGGACAAAAAATACTTCTTTGGGATTATTGTGAATTCATTCAAAGATATTCTGAATTATATCATTGTGATAGGTCAAGAGTATTGGCACATCAGGTCATTCAAGGCTATTGGTATATCAGCATATTCAATATTGAAATTTAGAACACTTCGCTTTTGGACTTGTAATAGAACATTTAGGTTAATTTGGATTTAATTCACAATACCGAATGTTTACATTTTCACTTTGTTACTTAAAGAAATAAATTTAAATGTTGGTTGTAATAGCATGGATGCATTACATACATACATACATACATACATACATACATACATACATACATACATACATACATACATACATACATACATACATACATACATACATACATACATTCATGCATGCATGCATGCATGCATGCATGCACGCACGCACGCACGCACGCACGCACGCACGCACGCACGCACGCACGCACGCACGCACGCACGCACACACACACACACACACACACACACACACACACACACACACACACACACATACATACATACATACATACATACATACATACATACATACATACATACATACATACATACATACATACATACATACATACATACATACATACATACATACATACATACATACATACATACATACATACACGATCATGATATCTACAAGTCTTGAGATGTTCGTTTTGTAACACAAAGTCGTACACAATACAAAATCTGATCTAGATATAAATTAACATGATCTCATATATTTCCAAGAAATTCTTCTTCTTTTAAGCCTGAAAGAATCTATGACTCTTTCATAATGCACTAAATGCAGCTATTTTATTATTTAGTTCAGTCCCTTTGGAGATGTTCAATTACGGAAAGGTTACGAGTTTGAATCTTCAAACCATCCATCCTTCCACGAAACAATAGAAAAATGACTGAATGAATAAAGGAAAAAAGTAAGAAACGTATTATCCACAAGTCCCGATATTTCAAATTGTCGATTTTAACACCATGAATTGGATGATGATGATGATGATGATGACGACGACGACGATGATGATGATGATCATGATCATGATCATGATCATCATGATCATCATTATCATCATCATCATCATCATCATTATCATCATCATCATCATCATCATGACCCTACAAAATTGCAGCTTTAATTTCCAGCACCATTTTTAGCAGAAATTTAATTCAAACACACACATTTGATGTTACAAACAACATAAACTGAGTACTGGGCTGAAGTAAATCTGGACATTAGACATAGTTAATTTTATTTTATATTCTCTACATTTGTTTCTTAGTACTGAACTTTCCACTCTGTGACAATTAATACATATCATATGTTAATATAAAATACCTTCAAAAATGACTTGACGATGAAGATCTTGTCAAAGGTTCACCGGCATTTTTTGAAAAGTTGGACTGTATACAAACCAACGTGCAATGGAACTCAGATTTCACTTCAGGATCATCACCAAGACCTTACTAATCACTGTGCACTGTCGCCGAAACACACACACAGACAACTACACCATAAGCTCATATTCTATAGAATAAACAATTGCCTTTAAATCCAAGCCAAGATTGCCAATGTCTAACTCTTGTTATCACCACCAAAAGGAGACAGGAAAAGAATCCTCTAAGAATAGACTGGAACTATTAATATGGCCTGATTCCTGACAGGCCCAACTTTTTAGTCAAGCTTTGATATTTGCATGCCACACCTATTTCAACTTTATACATGAAGTCTTTTGGAATTTTCTGCAAACAAGGCATGTGACAGCTCTCAGAGAGTGTGTTATGCTGGTGTTCCACAGGGCGCAAGTTGTGGTCCAAGTGTTCTTGAGAAGCTAAAACTACATTTGCTATCTTTCTTAATTATAGGGATTTTTCAATGCAGTAAAATCCTAATTGTAATACATGATAGGCCTGTCTGAAAATATGTTTGAAATTCAAAATATTGATGTATTAAAGTTTAATGGAAATTTAAATATACATTTAAATTTTGAAAACTAAATTTTATTAAAAAACTAAATGTTCGTACAAGTTATAGAATTCAATTTGACAAATTTTAGACAGAAAGTTTACTAATGTATGATATTTAAAACAAATGGTATTTTAGGTCTGTACAGTTGATAACATTATTCCCAAAGGGTAGTGAAGCTTGATAGCTCACAGCGATTTTGGCAGCAAATTGCAATATGCCTATCCAGATGCAAAATGTGTACACACTAAAGTCACGACAATAGGTGCTATGTTCCAAAAATATTGTATCAGGTTCTTAGGCAGTTGTTTGTACAACTAATAACGAACTTAAATTTAAAGTTTTGATGGGACCACTACCATGCAAAAAATGCATTCAATTTCAAAGTCGATAAATACAAAAGGCGACAAAATTGATATGAAAATAGAGTTTCAGGGAAGCTCTACCTTACTGAACAACGGTGTGAATCTCTCTCATGAAGACCTAAGCCATGTCTTTGAGGTACTGTATATCAGTGTGCTGATATGAACTAATCTTGGTCACTTATGGTAGTCCACTGCACACGGTAGAACACAATTAAGTTTACTGTATATTCTCTACATTTGTTTCTCAGTGCTGAACTTTCCACTATGTGGCAATCAATACAAATCATATGTTAATCTAAAATACCTTCAAAGATGACTTGACGGTAATGTTTTTGTATAGGGTTGACCTGCATTTTTTGAGAGACTGAATTGTAAACAAAACACCATGCAACGGAACACAGATGTCACTTCGGAATCATCGCCATGGCCTTATTACTCACTGTGCAATTTTGCCGAAATACACACAAACAACCACACCATAAGCTCACATTCTAAAGAATAAACAATTGCGTTTAATTCCTTACCAAGAATGTCTAAATCTAACGCTTGTATCACCACCAAACAGAGACAGGAAAAAATGATCTAAAAATAGGCTGTGACTACATTCGTGGGTACTGAACCGAAATTATTAATTGTGGCCCGATTCCAAACGGATCCAAATCTAACACTTTGTTCCAGATACCATTCTAGACCTGAATATATATATATATATATATATATATATATATATATATATATATATATATATATATATATATATATATATATATATATATATATATATATATATATATATATATATAAGTAGTGAATGGGGACGATTTGGCGACAATGGGAGTTATCATTAATAACCAGCGTGGGACGATATAGCGACAAGATTTTTGGCGACAAATGAAACTGCGTGGGTGACTTTAGCGACAAGGGGAATTTTGTATTAGCACACCCTGGGACTGTATAGCGACAAGAGAAATGGCCCCAGGTAACATGACATCACGGTACTGAACACTTGGTAACAGTGTAGCAATGTGTAAGTACTGTGACGTCAAGCATTCGTCAAGTACTGTGACATCAAGCGTTCGTCGTGTTAGTGAATGTAGTGATATGTATGTTTTATAACTTATACAGGCAATTTGTTATGGAAAAGTATAATCTTTTCGAGGCATGGAAAGTGGCCCTGAAAAGGGCCGTTGTTTATGATGTTAACATCATGCCGTTAACATACAGGACATCGCATTGCTTTTTTCTTTCTCAAAGCTTGTCTTAAACTGCATCTCACTTCTTGTCCGAAGATGAGAGTCCGCTTCAAACAGCCTTGTCTTTCCACATAACATCTTCTTTTCCAAACAGTGGCACCTTTAATCCGGATGACAGACCATTTTGTTTTCGCATACACGGGTAATTCCGGATCGAAAAACAATGACGATAACCAACTAGAGGATTTAGCAGTGATCAACATCTTCTTTGTGTGTGATGAGAACAGGTGAAGGCAATGAAGTGAATTGTGTGTATTTATAGGGAAAGACTGGATCGAAACAGATTGAAATGGTTGACCAATCCCAATACGCGTTACAAAATTCGGTCACTTCGCGGAGCCTGTCTTCCAATCCGAAGAGAGTTCCCTGTGACGTCACAATGCCTATATACGTTCACTAGCGTTCGTGCGAAGTGAATAGATGCGGCATTGTTGAGTCAAACATGACGGAACTTAAGAAGACAATGAATTGGGGTGCACCAGCTGCGGAGACGAAAAGCAATGGTATAGCATCAGCTACTAAAGTGAACACAGTGTCACTGACCGAAGAGGTTGATTTCAACTGGGATTTAGTTGATTTTCTCTCTTCGCAAGAATTTGTACCGGCCCCAGTACCTTCACCAATTTCTCCTTCTTTACCACGCATCGACGATTTTAAACAAAGACAAAAAGAAGAATTAGAGAAATTTTTACAGCAGCAGAAAGAAGCAGAAGAAGCATTTCTGCTTGAACAGCAACAGCGAGAAGAAGAAGAGACGAGAAGGAAACGACAAGAAGAAGAAGCAGCAGCAGTAGAAAAGAAAGCAAGTCCAGGAGAGAAGGAAAACAGTGAAAGTCAAACGGTCACGATACTCTTGGATATTTTAGTGGAGTTAAGAAATCTGAAAGAAATGTATCAGACTTCTTTATTACGACCGAAGAGAAAAAGACCTTCCCGAGCCAAGCAGACTAACATTGTGACTACACCAGAGATTCCACCATTAGTAATTTCTACTCAATCACTGACAAGAGCAAGTCCACAAGTTGGCCTTGGCCGTGGCAAAGGCATAAGGCAATTGAAGCGAATTGCTTCTCGTTCTTGAGTGTGTTCTCAGGAAACAAAAGACCCAACGGTCCTTTTCAGGACCACTCATTACTTTCGAAAAGAAATACTATTTATTTTGCCAAAAAAAAAAATCAATGAAAACTTAAAATCCTTGTATCACCCTTTAGTATGTATGTATTCATTTATGTATGTGTGTGTGTGTGTGTGCGTGAATGTAGACTCTTATTCTAAAAAATTAAAACCAGGAGACACTTACGTTTTTTCAATCTGGTCTATTCTGGTACAATTCTTTACAATTCAATTCACAACAGAACGCAACAATTGTTTAAAAAAGTTCATAGACTTCTTCTGTGCCTGTTTTTTGAATTTCTTCACTTTCACAGTTTCCTTCTTCTCTTCCTGTCTCGGGGTTCTTCCTTTTCATCTTCTTCCTCTTTCTCCTGCTCCTGTCGTTGTTTCTTAGGGCACTCTGTAGACCAATGTCCTCTCTCTTTACAATGATAACAGGTATCTCGACTCTTGTCTTTTTTGACACTGGTTTTTTGACGGTCTGGACATTCTGTAGCCCAATGCCCTTTATTCTTACAGATATAGCAAGTATCCTGACTTTTGTCTCGAAAAGTGGAAGAATAGTCCGTTGGATTGTCTGGCGAAAACTTTCGAATGACACCTCGTAAAGCTCTAATGAGAAGTTCGATTTGTGTGGGTTCTTCCATCGTACTGATCAGCTTGAGAGCAAAAAATGAATACTGAGAGGGAAGGCACTAGCCCTTTATATATGCACTGATTTGACATGAATATATAGGACCCACGGCATTTCAAATGTAGTCATTTCACTTTTTTCAATCAAGATGAAACGATCGCACGATTTCAGTGAGAGAGAAAAAGAAAGTAAGAGGCAGAAACGTGATTTATCGCCTCGCACATTAGCCGAAGTCTTGGCTCAAATTCATGCCAGTGATTTTGAAGATGAGATGAGTGAACCAGAATCTAAACCCAGGGAGTCTACAGCAAAGCAAAATAAAGTACCAACAGTAAACCCTAAAAATTACTATCACATTCAAGAGACCGACAAACGATCCTCTAGAAAATTTAGAACTACAGCCCACACGTACACCGTGAAGTTTAAAGATTTCAAGTCCGACGTACCACTGGAGAAAGCAGAAGAGTTCATCACCGATGTGTGGGATTCTTTGTTAACAAATCTGCAACAGCAATGTGAAGCCAAAGAAGACGATCGCTTGAGACTTTCCATTCATCACGACAATTTGAAGTCTCCCGTATGGATCGAATTTAGCAGTCCATCAGAATTGACACCTTCCAAAATCATCGACAAGATTCAACACGTGCAACAATCCAATGACAAGTTTCACATCACCGACGGAAAAGCGACACTGTTCATGACACACGTTTCTCTTCCCCAAGGGACAGGACAGCGCAAAAAGGTGTTCTTGGTAGACAACCTTCGCAGCATCAAAAAGAGCCTCGTCCAAATTAACAACTCTCAAGACAAGATGTGTTTAGCTCGTGCCATCGTGGTGGGACGAACGTATGCTGACAAGAATAACACGCCAGAATGGAAAAGAGCCTGGAAAACTATTCAACGATCGGACCGAGCGAAACAACAAAAAGAAGCAGAACTCCTGTTACAGCAAGCGGGACTAGCTAAAGACACACCCTGTGGCATTCCTGAAATGCAAAAGTTTCAAGACGTTTTGGCTCCACGTTACACCTTGAAAGTGCACCCACAAGAAGTGCGCGGACCACTGTTGTTTCGAGGCAAAGATTTCCAAGACGGAAAATACATTCACATCTATCATCATGATGAACATTTTGATGCCATTACCAGGATCACTGCATTCCTGTCCTACGGTTATTACTGTGAGAAATGTGACTATGGTTATAACAATCGAGAGCAACACAAGCATTGCGGATCGAAATGTGAGGGATGTTTAGCCTCTAAACCCTGTTTAGACGAAGGACAAGAACGAGTGATTTGCTCTGCTTGTCAGCGCACGTTTGTCAGTCCTGCCTGTTACCAGCAACATTTGAAGACGCAGGGTTCACAGCGGAAAAGTGCATGTCAACTCCTGAGATTGTGCCCTACTTGTGGACAAGGCATACGTACCAACAGCGCCAAGGCACACGTCTGTTCAGGAAAGAAAAAATGTCACATTTGTCACCAAATGGTGGACTTGGAACACCAATGCTACATTCAAAAATACCATTCTAAACATGAAGAAAAAGAAAAAGAAGAGGTCCAGAAAAAGAAAGGCAATTTCATCTTTTTCGATTTCGAATGCATGCAAGAAACTGGCATTCACATCCCTAATTTCTGCGTGGCTCATCGAGCGTGCGAAAAATGCATCCAAGAGCCTATCTTGACTCACTGCCCTCACTGTAGCAAGATTCCTGGTGGACGTGAAAAAATCTTTAGGGGACCGAACACATTGACCAATTTTGCCCAATGGGTCTTAGACCCTATCGACGAGACGTGGAGCCAAGAAGATATCGAACGTTACGGAGATTGTCATCGTTTTGCCACAGTCATGGCTCACAATTTCTCGGGATACGATGGACAGTTTTTGCTGAGATACTATACGGAACAAAGTACCGAACGTCCTAAAGTGACTTTGAACGGAGCCAAAATCATTTCCATGCAAGTGGGACAAGTGCAGTTTAAAGATTCGATGAGTTATTTGGCCATGTCTTTGAGTCGCATGCCTAAAACGTTTGGCATGACAGAAATGGCCAAAGGCTATTTTCCTCACTTTTACAATACCGAAGCCAATCAACATGCTGTTCTACCTCATTTGCCAGAGGTTCACTACTACGACCCCGACAACATGCGTACCGAACAACGAGAAGCTTTCTTCGCATGGTACCAGACTCACGCTTCGGACCCTTTCGACTTTCAGGAAGAAATGTTAAAATATTGTCGTTCCGACGTGGACATTTTACGGCGTTGCTGTGGCAAATTTCGAGAATTATTCATGGAACACGGAGGAATCGATCCTTTGAAAGAAGCCTGCACCCTTGCTAAAGCGTGTTCCTTAGTGTACCGTCAACGATTCATGCCCGAAAACACCCTAGCTGTTATTACCCCTCAAACGACCCATTTTGTCAAACGACAATACTCGGTTAAAGCACTACGCTGGTTACATTACTTGTGTGACAAGGAAGACAAATGGATTCAACATGCCCGCAACGGAGGAGGTGAAAAGACCATTGGAAGGTATTCGGTAGATGGTTGGAACTTAGAAAACCCTCAGATCGTGTACGAGTTTAACGGTTGCTTATTTCATGGATGTCCTATCTGTTATCCTCAACGGAGTACTAAAAATCAGTTTTTACAACAAACCATGGAAGACTTGTACCAGGCCACTTGTCAACGTCGCTTGAAGTTAGAAGAGCAAGGATATCAAGTGATAGAAATGTGGGAACACGAATACGACCAGCGATTGAAAACCGATCCCGAGTTTAAGCGTATCGTGGAAAGTTACAAGCTGTCGGACCCTCTAAACCCAAGGGAGAGTTTGTACGGAGGACGGACGAATGCCGCCTGTTTGCTGTACCAAGCCGACGAGGAGAAAGGAGAAGAAATCAAATACTTGGACGTGTGTTCTCTGTACCCATACGTGTGCAAGTATTGTCACTTTCCGGTAGGTCACCCACAATTGCTGACCGAACACATTGACATGGATAATATTAGACAATACGAAGGATTGATCAAGTGCAAAGTCTTGCCTCCCACGAATTTGTACCATCCCGTGTTACCCCATCATTGCCAAGGAAAACTGATGTTTCCTTTGTGTCGCACTTGTGCTGAAACGTGCAACCAAAACCACCCTTGTCAGCACACACAGGAAGAACGTGCCTTGACGGGAACATGGGTTAGTGTAGAATTGTTTAAAGCTCTGGAGCTGGGATACCGACTGTTAGAAGTGTACGAAATTTACCACTTTCCCAAGACAGAAAAGTACCACAAGGGTGACGAGACTCAAAAAGGCATTTTCTCAGAGTACGTAAATGCTTTTTTGAAACTGAAGCAAGAAGCCAGTGGCTATCCTTCCTGGTGTCACACTCCCGAAAGTCAAAAGAAATTCAAAGAGAAATACTGGGAACAGGAAGGCATCACTTTAGACCACGTGGAAAAAAACGAAGGAAGGCGATCGTTTGCCAAAGTGATGTTAAATTGTTTGTGGGGCAAAATGGCACAACGTCCGTGTTTACCCAAAACGGAGTATTTGTCACAACTTTTTCGTTACTTCCAGATGATTCACGACAAAACCAAATTCATAAAACACGTGGACGTCGTTCGTGAGGACTTGCTCTTAGTTAATTACGAAGAAGAACTGGACTTTGTAGAAGCCAACGAATTTGGAAATGTCATCATTGCGGCTTACGTGACAGCTCATGCTCGCTTAAAACTGTACGAAGCTTTAGAACTGTTAGGAGATCGTGTGTTGTATTTTGACACGGACAGTTGCATCTATATTAGTCGTTTGGGTCAAGAGCAACCTAAAATCGAAGGAGACCGTTTAGGAGCCTGGACAGACGAGCATCCCGAGGACAAGATTCTAAGTTTTGCCAGTGGCGGTCCAAAAAATTACGGTTACGAATTCCGTAACCCTCAAGGAGAAGTGTACACGGAGTGTAAAGTGAAAGGATTGACTCTCAATTATCGCACCAGTCAAGTGGTGAACTTTGGCGTACTCAAAGAAGCCTTGCAGTCTGGTCAGGATGGAAACTTTAAAGTGACCACTTACCAACCTAACAAGATTGTGCGTTTGCCCACACATCAAATCGTCAGTCGACCTTTGGAAAAAGTCTATCAAATCGTGTATCAGAAGCGAGTACGGCTTCCTAACCACTTCACTTTACCGTACGGACACGCTGATATTGCTCAGCATATAAAAAGGGACAACGTTCAAGACTAATAGTTCATTTGGACTACCAAGACCAAGAGAAAAAGATGAATCCTTTTACCCAGCAAATATCCAGCAAGAGTAAACTTGAGTGCGATGCTGTACCTTGCGATGACGTAGATGCTGTACGCTGTGACCTTAGCGATTCAGTACCACATTATCGTCATGGGAACTTTGCAAAGACGACCAAACCTATCCTGGAAACGAGTGATAATGATGGTATACGTGTCAATCCTGACGGATGCAAAAGTGATGCCGCTCGTTATCGTACACCTTTTCACATTATCTGTGGATGTCATCCTCCACAACAAACGCTTCGGTTACCACCCTACGGATGTCACGTAAAACTGAGCAAACTTTTGCATATCTCACCTTACCCTCATCGAGGTGAATCTGCACAATACGAATATTCGTTTCCTGTGCGTCTGCCAGAATACTCTGATTATGACAGTCGGATCCAAACCTTTCGAGGTAAATGGCCAAAATATCTGGGAGGACCTACCCCTGAAGAATTAGCCAGAGCTGGATTTTTCTACTTGGGTGAAGGGGATAAAGTCAAGTGCTTTAGTTGTGGCATGTCAATTCACGAGTGGGAACAGAAAGATTCCGCTTACCTGGAACATGTTCGTTGGTCTCCGGATTGTCATTACGTACCTTTAGTGGGACCTCGTCCTTTATTCAAATTCAACGATGTCAAGTAAGAAAGTAGCCACAGGGTTAGGAGTCCAAGGTCGGGTCACCCCTAGTCAAGTATTTAAACCTGACATCAATATCAATCTTCAAACATTACCGCTGGAATTGCAAGAGAAGATCTACAAGGACATTTGGCAGAGTCTTGCTAGTGCCAAATCTCAATTGGTGACTGTAGAACGTTTGTGTCGAGAAATTCACAGGAGGAAAGTGAAAGAAGTCAACCAACAAGTTCGATGTCTTTGGATTAAAGTTGTGTTCATTCTTTGTTTTCGCTTTAGACCATTTACAACGGAAGATTTTATTAACATTCTGGACCGTTATCCTGAATGGCAGTGGAATGAAATAACTCACTACGTTCAATACTTTCGCTCCAAGAGAAGTGTTTAAGACATGGTTATGGATCCTTTACTAGAGAATATTCGTGGTTTACCTGTGGAATTGAGAGAACGAATTTATCGAGAGTTGGTCAAAATACAAGTCAAACGCAAAGAACTATTGCATCCGTTACGTCACCGATGTTTGAACCACTGGTACCTCAATGCTATAAAAGGATTGATTCTTAAGAAAGTGTTCAAGTGGTCAGACATTAGTCAACATCGAGTGGGAAAAAAGTGTATTGTTAGTAGAGATTATATGTACTTCCAGTTACACTTACTGAATCGAATTCCAGAGGACGAGTTAGAGAGTTACCACAATCTTGAACAGTTTGTAAACTTAGTGGAAGAGGAAACTTCTGATCGACTAGTCACATTTCAGTTAGTGACTAGAGAATTTAGATTCGAGAATGGAATAAAACGACTATGTTTGTGGAGAAATTACGGTTATATGCTGGCGAAAAAAAAGTGACTATAAAATCGTTCTACCATGCCGAAACCGTTATCATTGTTGATTCAACAGATTCCTTGGAAGGAGATCCATGACCATATTCAATCAGTGGAGGATTACCATTGCCTTTTACGAGAACTGTGTCCATTGAATTGGGGACGACGTGTCGTGTGTGTCTTAGTGACTTGCTTTCTGGGATTTCGTTTACCGTCCGATCATTTGTGGACACTTTACGAACAGTACGTACCACTCCAAAAACAAAATATGAAAGTGATGCCTTTAAATGCTCACGAGAAACTCATTCTCCTGAAAGCTTTGCGCTTTCATTTGGATACTTCTAAACCTTTACGGGAAAACAAGATTCGTCAACTTTTAGGTACCGAAGAGGTGTATGAGGATGTGTGTGTAGCTTGTGACTTACACCCTCACTGGACAGATGTACGTGACTGGAAAAGTGTGGGTTTTGAGGCTTGGACTAAAGAAGTGGCTAACTATGCCCGAGATTTGTAATCCTGAAACATTAAAACGTTCCGTGAAAAAAGTCACTTTTCATTCTGTGTTAGTGACAATACCAGAAGAAGAAGAAGAAGAACAGTCTGTCACGGAGGAAAACCATTCTCTTCAGGACAGGACGGTCCTTGACCTTTCCGAAAGGCCATTCCAGGAGAACCTTTGTGTGACAGTACCAAGCCATGTACAAACGTTTAGAACATTACGCATTATCCCTAGGACACTACATTTGAATGACAAAAAATGTTGTCAAGTAGAAATTTGTTTATATTCCACGATAGTTGTGTTGATGTGTCTTTTATTCATGTACTTAACCATTTGGCTATTATGTATTTATGTCTTTCGTGTTATTTCATTTTAAAGTTTGCAATAAACGTGTCCTGAAAAAGTATAAAAACTCTTGTCTTGTTTGTCATCGTGTTACACGAAAGGTGACATTCCTGACGCTACTATGGCTACCTCTACTGTCTCTGCTCCCTCTTCCTCCACTTTCAAAGTCATTGACGAACACTTAGACCATGCTAGTTGGGATGCCTTGTATCTTCGACATCCCTTTAACATGCTCATTGCTGGACCTAGCGGTTCAGGCAAAACCGAATTTGTCAAACGTTTGATCGAACATAAACATCATTTGATCGATCGTCCACCTCAACGTATCGTGTGGTGTTACAAAGAGTGGCAATCTGCGTACAACCTTCTACGAGAAAGTCAAGGTGAATCCATTGTGTTTGTGGAAGGCATTCCGGTCGAAGACGACGGTATCGTGTCTGACCCCAGTCAAACCCATTTGGTTATTTTTGATGACATGTTAGGAGAAGACGAAGAAGAAATTAAGCTGTGGTTTACACGCAAAGGGCATCATCGTAATGCCAGTGTCATTTACATTACTCAAAATTTGTTTCAGCAAAGTAAAGCCCATCGTACCATCAGTCTCAATGCTCATTACGTGGTCTTGTTTAAAAGTCCTAGAGATAAATCGCAAGTGCAAGTCTTAGCCAAACAGTTAGGAACACCTTGGCTAACTCATGCGTACGAAGATGCCACTCAAACTCCACACGCCTATTTACTCGTGGATTTGAAACCCACTACCCCCGATTATTTGCGATTTCGTACCCATCTGTTTCACCACTGGTGTCAAGACGGTGGACCTGTCGTGTACTCATCCCCGTCGTCGACTTAACCATGACCAGCAAAGACAAAAATAGTATAAAAACCTTGGTTACTTGGATTCTGTCTCACACATTGTCAACATGACGTCCCTTCAGTCTCATCTTCCCGTTAAATTGATTCGTGCCTTGTATGGCATTAGTCGCGAGAAAAATCCACAAATACGTGCTCGTGTCTTAGAAGCCAGTCTCAAAGAAGTCTTACGATGGTTTACGGTGACAGCACGTCAATTACTGCAAGGCATCATTCAGATTCCACATCAAACCAAACGATTTTTTGACAGAAACAGAGTAGCCTTGACGCAACTAGCTGATCCTCGCATTGACACTCAAACCAAAAAGCAAATCATTTTGAAACCTGGAGGTAGTGGTTCACTAGGAGGTGTCATCATTCGTTCCCTCCTAAAATGGGATCCCAATGCACCCAAACTTGTCCCCAAGAAACAAGTTACTCCCAAACGTACCCAGAAGAAAAAGAAAAAGAACCACGGTAGTAAAACCAAGTCACCACCTCAGAAAACGAAAAAGAAAAGACCACCGAAAAGAGTTTCAACCTACATGAGAGCGTCTCCAAAAATGTCTTCTCCATCAGTAATACCCACTTCCTCTTTAGCAGCAGCGGCTGCTGCTCACAAAGTACCTGCCCCAAAAATCAAAGTCCAAGAGAGAACAGGTGTGTTACAAAGTTTACTGGATTTGTCCAACCAAGAATTGTCTCGATTTAGCCCTTTGCGAACTCCTCCACGACGTGTGTTGCCTGTCATCAAGTTGATACGACGTAAAGACAATCAGTGGCGACGCATTCCAGTATAAAAAGACCCGAGGTCCATTTTAACATCAGTGTGTTTTTTTTGTGCTGCTAATCACCTCAAGATGGCACCACCAAGAAGTGTACACCATCACCATCGTCGTTCTTCTGTGCAAAAAGGAAAAGGAAAACGAAAACGTCAGTCACGTCATCCTAAGAAACGTTTAGTTCAGCATCGACGACACCTACAGAAAAGACACAGTCGTTCCAAGAAAAAAAGGAGTCACCAAAGAGGCGGTTTCTTCAGTCCTTTTTTTGTTTACAGACATATTGACAACATGTTGGGAAAGGTTGAGCAATTTATAAAAGAGAGACAACAAAAAAATTGATCAGGGACAAAGACCATATGGATAAGGGCTAACAAGGACGAACTATGAAGTTAAGTGGCTGTCGTGTACCCAAAGATGTATCGTTCTCCTGTTCCAAAAGGAAACAAGACAGTTTCGTTGTGCTAAAAAAGGATAAAAGGTCATGTACCCAAGTGATTGACGTTAGTGTACTTTTTGGTGTCTGCCCTGGAAACAATTCACAAAAAAAATGTCACCCTCCAAAACCCATTCCTCTTCTACTCCTAAAGGAAAGAAAAGAAAAGGACTACCTCCTCGTTTAGTCAAACATTGGGACATATTGTCTGTCCTGTCCAAAGCTCCTTCACCCATGCGAAAAAAACTCATTCAAACCGCCTCGAAGGACGTCATTGATACCGTGTGCGAATGTTGTCTGAATGTTTTGAAAGGCACGATTCCTTTGTCTGCACATCAGAAAAAATGCTTAGCCAAACATCGACACGTTCTTCGCCAAATGGTCCAAAAGAAAATTCCTATTCGTCAAAAGAAAAAGATGTTGGTGCAACGCGGAGGAATTGCTATTTTACCCCTGTTAGCACCCATGTTAGCACCCTTGCTGGGAAACATAGCACAACCCTTGTTGCAAGGAGTAATGGGATCACTTGGAACTGTCCTGGGAGGACGAAGATAAAAGGAGAACACTGGAGTCAAAAGATCCCAGACGTGATTCTTGAAATCTAATGGAAGGACGAAAACTGACTTTAGTCCCTTATAAACGATGGATGGAATACCATCGTTGGCAAGAACAACGGACCCCACAATTACCTCCCAATCCTCATTTGACCGAAATGTCACAATTACAACACGAATTGCAATCGTTGATGGATCGTAGCGATTTGTCCGAAACGGAAAAATCTCAACGGTACGGTCAATTGTTGCAACGACTGCAACTCTTTCACCAAAAAGCATTAGACGAAACAGCTGTACCTTCTTTGAAAGATTTGAAAGCCCTGATGAAAAGTCCATCACCACCACCACCACCACTTACCTCAGCGGTTAAGACAGAAGCAACCCCACGGATACCTGAAGAAGAGGTACGAGAAGTCTTTCAAACACCACCAGCAGCTCCTCTTCCTAGTAAAATTGCAACGTCCTTGTTGACCCCTTCCCCTACACCTCAACGAGAAGAACTTAAAGCTTGGGTTAAAAAGAAGATGTCCACTCCTTCTTCGACAGAAGTAAAAAAGAAAGAAGGGAAACCAGAAGTGAAAAAAGACAAGAAAACCAAAGAAATTCTCTTACCACCATTACCACCTCCAACACCATTACCAAAACTACCTTCCACTTCGACTCCTGTGGCACATCGAACACGTAAAGCCGTTTCCAAACCACCCTCTCGCTCCATAGCGAAAAGCATCAGCGAAGATTGGATCACTTATTAAAAAAAACAAAAAAGAAAAAAATGGAGAAGGTCTTAGCTAGCATTTACTACGATCCATCTCATCCAGCTGGCTACGGAGGTGTTCAAAAATTGTATCGTGCTGCCAAAACAAAACTGAAAAGTGTCCGTTTACCTCAAGTGCAACGATGGTTACAAGAACAAGCTACGTACACCTTACACAAACCTATTCGACGAAAATTTTCAAGAAGTCGCACCCAAGTGGAAGGTATCGATCATCAATGGCAGGCGGATTTAGCCGATGTCTCTCATTTGACCACCTACAATCGTGGCTACAAATATTTGTTTTGTGTCATCGACGTCTTTTCCAAATTTGCTTGGGTCGTGCCTTTGACTTCCAAATCGAGCAGTGAATTAGTGCGAGCCTTGAAACTGGTGTTGAAACAAAGTGGTCGTCACCCTCTTCGATGGCAAACCGACAAAGGTACCGAATTTCTAAACCAAGCTTTCCAAAAAGAATTGAAGAAACGTGACATTCATTTTTTTACCACCGAGAATCCCGAAACTAAAGCCAGTATCGTGGAACGTTTTCAACGCACTTTGAAAGAACGCATGTGGAAATATTTTACGCATCAACACACTCTCAAGTACATCGACATCTTGCCACACCTCGTTCAATCGTACAACCAATCTTACCATCGGAGCATTGGACGTGCCCCTCAAGAAGTGACTCCCGACAACGAAGTGACCGTCTCCGAGCGTTTGTTTGGTACGTCCCCGTCAGTCACTAGTTCCAAGAAAGGTAGACAGTTAGCCGCAGGAGATTGGGTACGCATTGGCAAAACCAAACGTACTTTCGACAAAGGTTACTTGCCCAACTGGACCACCGAATTGTTTCGTGTCACTGAACGAGTGCGTGGTCGTTATCCTCCCGTCTATAAATTGGAAGACATGAACGGAGAAGTGTTAAAAGGAACGTTTTACTTACCCGAGTTACAACGTGTGACCAAAAAAGAAGACGACGTGTACGAAATCGAAAGCATTCTCGATCGAAGAACACGAAAAGTGGGAAAACGGCGTGTCAAAGAAGTCAAAGTACATTGGAAAGGATATCCGTCAAGTTTTGACTCTTGGATTAACGCTTCTCAAATCATTGACTATAAAAAGAAGTGACCATCATGGTCTTCAACACAGCCTCAGTTCCTACTGTGAACGCTTCTTCCCCCAGTTCTTCTCTGCAAGATCTACAAAAGCAACCCTTGTGGGTGTGGTGTGGAGAACGTGTGCCTAAAACGCAAATCGTCTTTTTCTGCCAAATCTTTGTGGTGTATTGTGTCATCGGTGCAGCCATTGCCAATCTAAGTTTACAACAAGGAGACAAACAATTGTGGACCATTTTACTCAGCAGTTGCATTGGTTACCTTCTTCCCAACCCGTCTCTAAAATATTCCTCTAACGGAAACAACAACAACGGGAGTCTGGTGTCCAACGTCAGTTCCAACATTCATCCTAACCATTCTCTTTTAGACACTCCTCTGGTCTCCAGTGACTCCTCGGACACTAGAACTGTGGAATTATGAACAACCAATTTTACTTAACCTTACCCAGTGACAGTTCCATGGAGGTGTTTCCCAAAAACACTTTGTGCTGTTACACGGCCAAATTACCTCAGGCCATTCGATTTGATGACGAAGCCTATTAGGAAGTGGCTTTGGTAGAAATGATTCACCCAACACAAATTAAAAACATCGTTGAAACTCAAAACACTGTATCCGTAGAAGTTGAAGATGAACAAGTGCAACAAGTCATGGATGAACGCAGTGATAAAGTTGACTTTCCGAAAACAAAGAATCCTGCCACTAATCGAACCACTTACATGATGAAAATTCCTTCAGGTTATTATTTTAGCGGTCAACATTTGGTGAACACCCTTGCTGACAAGTTCAATATCATGTTTGAAAAAGCCTTGGAGAAAACTAAAAAAAGTGTCAAGATTGAATACCACAAAATAGCTCGTCGACTCCTGATGAAATTTTCACATGACAAAGTCTTGGCCATTACATTTTGTCCTGAATTGTATCACATTTTAGGTGGAAACCCCGAAATGGTCAAGAATCATCCAACCAAAATGCCACCCATAGGTAACAATTTGGATTTTGCCAAACATTTTCATTTCCCTGTAGTAATGAACCAAGGACTGAATTTGATTTTTGTGTACTCCGATGTAGTGGAGTACAACGTAGTAGGTCACACCTCTGTACCGTTACTGCGTGTCATTCCTTTCAAAGTGGATTCTGCCATGGCTGCTGACGAAGAAGGTGGAAACACCTATCACGTTCACCGTGAATTTGTACATCCTCACTATTTACCTGTCAGTAAGTCGTATTTTGACACTGTCAACATAACTATAAAAGGAGATCTGGGACAAAATATTCCATTCACCCAAGGGAAAGTCACTGTGAAACTCCATTTTCGAAAAAGAGTACTCTAAAAAACTTTTTTGTCAGTCATGTATCCTGTGTACCAAGGAGTCACTCGACAACGAGGACATGGTTTAGGGGATATGCTCAAATCGGTCTTTCGTACTGTGGTTCCCGTGTTAAAACCAATGGTGACACGGGGATTGCACGCCCTGAAAGATGCTGCGATGACACACGGTAAAGAATTTCTCCACGATGTCATCATTGACAAACAAAACCCCAAAGAAGCTTTCTTACGAGCAGGCAAAAATGTTTTGCTTCAAACAGGCAAAGATATTTTGGGTCGACGAGAAAATCCTATAAATGCCACGTTTGCTGCTGAGTCAGGCATTCCTGCTTCTCTGAGGTTCCAACAAGGACAAGGCAGAAAAAGACGACGAAAACACCCTTTCAAAGGACTTCATACTCTCAAAGCTAGAAAGACTAAGAAAAGAAAAACTGTTCGAGACTTAGACGTGTTTGATTATTAAATTGTAAACAAAAAAAAAACAACAGAAAATGATGCACCGAGAGTCTTGTGCCTGTTCCAAGTCAGAACTGGATCTGTTTGCCATGCCACCCACTATGATGACCATGCAAGAATCCCAATGGGTCGAATTTCATCCTGTTTCCTCTTTGACGGATTCCGCTCCCATCGAGTTTGAAATCAAAGGACAACCGGAAGATTACATCGATCTGAATAGTAGTTACTTGTATCTGAAAGTCAAAGTGCAAAAATCCGACGGTTCCAATCTAGCAGATGATGCCAAAGTAGCTCCCGTCAACAATTTCATGCATTCCTTGTTTAGCGAAGTGGATTTGTACTTGAATAACAAACTGATCAGCAGTAGCATGGATACTTACCCTTACCGAGCGTACCTAGAAAATCTCTTGACGTACGGAAAGGAGGCCAAGAACACTCATCTGGATGCTTGCGTGATTTGGAAACCTGACACACCAGAAAAGTTCGACGAACTAGATGAAGACAATAAAGGATTTGTTGCTCGTCAAAAGAAAATCGTGGGAGCCCATAATTTAGAACTGATGGATCGTTTGCATTTGGACATGTGGTTGCAGGAGAAGTATTTGCTGAACGGAGTAGATATTCGTCTGAGATTGAATCGTAGCAGTACGGCTTTCCACTTGATGGCTGAAGAAAATGTCCACTACAAAACCAAAATTCAAGAAGCCAGACTTTACGTGCGTCGCGTAGAAGTGTTACCTAAAGTGGGAAACGACATCAGTCACACCTTGAGCAGAACCACTGCCAAGTATCCGATACGGCGTGTAGAAGTGAAAACATTCACTATTGCTACTGGACTCCGATCCAAGATCGAAGATCATCTATTCCAAGGCCAGTTACCCAAACGTTTAATCGTTGGCATCGTTAGCAATGCAGCCTTCAACGGAGCCAACAATGAAAATCCTTTTGAGTTTAACCACTACAAAGTGTCCAAAATTGAAGTCAGTCGCGATGGCAAGACTCTGTGTACCAGACCCTTTGAACCTAACTTTGACCAGAAGAATTACTTGAGATCGTACTTGTCCCTGTACGAAGCTACCGGTCAACTAGGAACCAACACCAGTCACGGCATTTCGTACGACGATTATGCTGGAGGATACACTTTGTGGGCCTTTGATTTCACTCCAGACCAAGGCAGTGACGAGGGACATTTCCACCCTATAAAATCCGGTCAACTGCGAGTGGAACTTCAGTTTGCAGATCCTCTACCCCACACAACGAACGTCATCCTGTATGCTGAATTCGATAATACCATAGAAATCAACAGTTTGAGAGAAGTTATTGTAGACTATTAGTCACTATGGAGGACACTTATCCTTCTTTGAAAGTGGAAGAATCCATGGAATGGGAGGATACCGTGAAAACCAATTTCAAAGACGAAGACAAAGAAAACGAGGTCGTGAAGTCAAGATGGTCAGAACAAGAACAACATTTAGTCTCCTGTTTTGCTAAACACTTGGCAGATAAAATTACGGAATTGGTCAAGAAAGATTGCTATGGATGTCAAAACGATCATCCCAGTCAAATTCAACACGATAAATGTCTCATGATGAGTCAAGAAGAAAAATTGGACGAGTATCTGGACGAAGCTTGGAGTCTCATCGCAGAAGAAACCGTGTTGCATGAGTGGTATAAAGGCTTGTGTGATCATTCCTGTCCTCCACTGACTACTCGAGAGATCTATCACATCGAAGCTCTCTTAGCCCAGAGTTGGGAAACCAGGCGAAGAAACGGTTACTTGTCAGAACTTTTCAAGCAAAAAGTCAGAATTGAATTGATGACTTATCATCACCTGTGAAGAAAACCAACAAGAGAAACAAAACAAGCAGAAAATATGGATACCTGGGAACTTTATTACCTTTTGAATAATAGTTCGTATACTGCTTCTTGGAATCCTGTAGTGTGTGCTAAAGATGAACTCCCACATCGCAAAACTCAGGACCACCAAGCTTATGTCATCAACACAGACGACAGTCATCTTCCAGGAACTCACTGGGTAGCCGTGTACTTTCCTCAGGTCAATTGTGTGGAGTACTTTGATTCGTATGGATTACCACCTTTGGAAGACGATATCATTGACTTTATGAGAAGAAATGCCCAGACGACACGATTCAATAATGTGAAGTTACAAAGCAACGATTCCATGGTGTGTGGACAATATTGTGTGTATTTTCTTCATCATCGCAGTCTGGGACATTCTTTAGAACATTTAGTCACTTTTTTTGATCGTGACTCTTCTAGAAATGATGAAAGAGTAGATCGATGGTTTTGTGACCGTTATGGTTATCTTTTGTCTTTAGCTAGAAAACGTAGTGTACATCAATGGCCTCATGATATGAATCAATGGAAATCTCACATGATTTCACAACGTTGTCAACCTTGTCAAAAATAATTTGTATTTTAAATTGAAATGTTGTTTGTTCCTTGTTCCTTGTTAATTCTATTCATTGTTAGTTGAATAAAAAATGTTGTATTTTGAAGAAAAAAACGTGTCTGTCGTTTGTTTAGTTATAAAAAAAGACCCACAGTTTGAATATATGCTCTTTGACTTTCTCTCTATCCCTCCTCATGACATGAGCTATCCTCACGTTTCAATAACTAAAACTCAGTAGGGATGTTTTCTATCCCGTCCGCGCTTGTACCATATAAAGCGAACGGGTCTCTAGTCTGACCATTCACTGTTGACTCGTCATCCTACGAAGATGCCTTCCAGACTAGCTAAACTCAACGAAGCTTACGTTCAATTACATCGTGTCAGGCTAAACCTGATACCGAAGCCTGAAGAGATAGAGAATGTCAGAATGCTCTCTATAGCCCAAGATCTCATTGAGAATGTCTTTAGAGAGGAAATTGAGAAAGAAAAAGAAGAATGGACTGAGAAATACAGAACTCAGAAGAGGCAAAGAGAAGAGCAGCAACAGCAGCAGCAGCAACAACAATATCAACAACAAGAACCAGACAAAGGATTTGTGGACTGTCGAATAGACACCAAAGACTTCACTTTCTCTTTTCGCAGAAGCAGACCTTATCGTGTAGGAAAACCTGCTGCCAGACGGGGTTGCAATCTTAGACAGTAAAATTCAACAAAGATTGCCTTTACTCTTCGTCAAAAAAAAAAAAAAAAACAATCAGCCCTTTTCAGGGCTATTCAAGACTCTCGAAAAGATATACTTCTTTCATTTGCCAAAAAAATTTAAAATTTAAAATTTTAGAAGTGTGACTATAAACACTTCAATTTTAGGGGAATCAGTAAAACAAACAAAACCCACCCTTTTCTCTCTGTCTTGTCCAAAAACATACAAAAAAAAAATCTGACTGTGTTGGTAAGTCAAAAAAGTTAACGTGAGAACTTCTTTTAAGTCCGCGTGTTTCATATCATAATAAAAAGTTAGGGGATGTTTTCCATCACGTCCGTTCTCCAAGGATATAAACGCGAGCATACGTCAGTCTAGCTCCCATTGTGAACCTGTTCACATTAAAGATGAGCGAAAGAATTTCAAAACTTATTGAACTCCAAAGACACCTGGAGTGTGCCAGACGTCTCCTGGACGAACTGACTATGGAGGCTTACAAAGAAGAAGCCAGACAGAAAGAAGTGGAGGAGATAGAGAACCAGCGAGGGATCTTGCTGCATCCCATGGTAAAACTCGTGTGTGAGGTGCTACCTGAGGTGAGGACACCTCCAGCAGCAGCAGCAGCAGCAGCAGCAGCAGTTACACCGCAGAGACCAGTTATTCATCCCCGACTCAGGTCACGAGGACAAGAGGTTCAGCAGGTCTTCACTATTCCACAAACGGAGGAGTGGGATAGTGAAGCCACTCAAGCTCCGTTCGCTCTGCAGGTCAGAGCAATAAATTGGGAGAATGACTGGAGCCGACGATGTGTGTGCGGTGCTCGTCCTGGAAGATGTCAGCATTAGCCAGATGTCATTGGAGTTCAATTAAACAGCCCTTTTCAGGGCTAACCAAATCTCTAGAAAAGAAATACTTTTCAATTTACCATTTTGCCAACTTGTGTAAATATTGTGAAGTGTAACTATAAACACTCACTTTAATAAAAATGTGTGTGTGTGTGTGTGTGTGTGTGTGTGTGTGTGTGTGTTTACATTTGCGTTCGTTGATGAGATGGTGTAGGGTATGATTTGTGCTGCTCGTTTCGTTGATGAGATGGTATATTTTGGGGTTTATGCTTCTCTTTCGTTGATGAGATGGTATAGGGTGTGCTTTTTGTGCTTCTCTTTCGTTAATGAAATAGTATATATTTTTTTGGTTTTATGCTTCTCTTTCGTTGATGAGATGGTATAGGGTGTGTTTTTTGTGCTTCTCTTTCTTTGTTGAAATGGTATATTTTGGGTTTTATGCTTCTCTTTCGTTGATGAGATGGTATAGGGTGTGTTTTTGTGCTTCTCTTTCTTTGTTGAAATGGTCTATTTTGGGTTTTATGCTTCTCTTTCGTTGATGAGATGGTATAGGGTGTGTTTTTGTGCTTCTCTTTCGTTGATGAGATGGAATATCATATGTGAAGTGAGTTTAAGGGATGTTTTCATTCACGTCCGTGCTTTACGTATATAAAACCCTAGTGTTCAACATTCGTGCCATTCTACACAGAATACAAAATGACTGGAAGTCTAGAGCTATTTACTCAGTTAAGAGATACTTGGTATTGGTTCGTGGATGGAGTGCACGAACTGGACAAACTTAACCAAGAATGGAAGTTAACAATTACTGAGGACTTGATACACAAACTAAGAGTAACCAGTTTTAAGTTACAATTGATAACCATAGAAGAAGCAGACAAAATACGAGGAATCGTCAATTCCAAATACTTCAAAGTGGGAACCTTGAAACAGATTCTGGATGATGTTATCCAAGTGAGATGCTATATGGAAGACATCTTCCATTTAACAGAATGGGATTTTGTGAAAAAAGGTGCAGATCACATGAAGAAATGCGAAGACAATATCAAACAAATACTGGAAGAAGAGGTCAAGAAAATTAAGGAAACCTGGGCAAAAGAAAGAAAAGAGAAAGAAAACCAAAAGAAGAAAAAAGACTTTGAAAAACTGAATGAAAATTGGATGAAGATACAAAAAAAGTTTAGAGATATGGGACATCCAGACTGGATGCCATACGAAGAAGAAGTAAAAAAGAAAAAGAGAGGAATTTTAGAGAAATTTAGACAATGGTGGAAGAAATGCAGACAATAAAAAGAAGAAGACGAAAACAAAGGCCCTTTTCAGGGCCACTTTCCATGCCTCGAAAAGATTATACTTTTCCATAACAAATTGCCTGTATAAGTTATAAAACATACATATCACTACATTCACTAACACGACGAACGCTTGATGTCACAGTACTTGACGAATGCTTGACGTCACAGTACTTACACATTGCTACACTGTTACCAAGTGTTCAGTACCGTGATGTCATGTTACCTGGGGCCATTTCTCTTGTCGCTATACAGTCCCAGGGTGTGCTAATACAAAATTCCCCTTGTCGCTAAAGTCACCCACGCAGTTTCATTTGTCGCCAAAAATCTTGTCGCTATATCGTCCCACGCTGGTTATTAATGATAACTCCCATTGTCGCCAAATCGTCCCCATTCACTACTTATATATATATATATATATATATATATATATATATATATATATATATATATATATATATATATATATATATATATATATATATAACATGTTTCACTTAATTCTAGAAAACAGTAAGATGTAGGTAAATGAAGTTAAAATGTGTTAGATATGGTGATTTCAAAACAAAATTCAGGTTGCAAATATGGGGAAAAATAGTAAACTTGACAATGTGACACTCAGAAATGTGATGCAATGAGCATGTATTAAAATGATAAAAGTATCATAAAATATATGAGGTTTATAAAAGCATATTTAGCGATTTAAAAGTGATATAACTAATCAGGTATATTATTATCATAAAGCTTAAGGCAATGTTGGATCGGTGAGGTTTGAGGTTTGAGTTGCAAACATCAGTACAAAACAGTATACATCAAAGTCAAGTAACAATGTACTAAATTAAGATATATTACTATAAGCAATCTTATTCATGAGAGAAAAAACAATTTTGGATATTTCAAGTGAATATAGCAAAATGTGGCCACACAGATCAACTATAGGTACCAATATATCCTATAGCCTCCACCAAACGTGAAATTCTAATCCCCAAAACATGTAAACAAGGATGGGCATTTGCATATGTGGGACATATACAATGTACTTGTTAACATCACATGTGCAAACATAATTCAAAGGATCAGTTTGAATGTTTTCAGTGCATTTTGAAGAGAGTTGGTTACCAAGTTATTAAGCTCAATGATTCAATAGAATCAGATATCAGCTGATGCTTCAATATCTCACTAACATCTTGGGATAGTTGAAGTGCACAGTCAGAACTCTGCCTTAGAGATTTACTATTGGTACGATGTCAGCATATATGATGTACTGAATGTCAGCTTTTGATCCCAAACATTTTATAATATATGGATATTTGTTCATGTTTGATATGTAACCATTTTAAATTCAGTTGCAGAAAATTAAATTCGAATAATCTGTTTGAATATTTCATATGTAATCTTTAGAGTGTCACTTAACAAATATTATTAGTAATTAATAATGCATCAAGCAAATTGGATCATTAGAATTCCATATGATATAGGCCACAATGCCGCACTACATCAATCAATATGTTAACGAAACTTAACAATGTAATTGAATGCATTTTGTGTTCAACTTACATCATTTTGCCGTTTTCTTACATGCAAGAGTAAATATACCAGGGAATAATACATTTTATCCCTTTGACCTGTAATTAGTTCTCTGGCTCAATATGATTTTGTAGAGAACTTGAACAGGTTCTAGTATCAAGTTTTCATCTCTGTCCTTTCACTAAATACCCTATAAACGATGTTTATAAACAATTACTGATACAAGCATATATGTGTTACTCAGGAAATAGCCCAGTACCGGATGAACCAATAGGCGGAATAGGCACTAATCTATGGGCTCCACGCCTTTTAGGGGCCCCTCGACAACGGATGAAAATAATATTGAACTGATTTGATC